>BQKZ01003842.1:59101-76717 GCA_036244855.1 Temnopleurus reevesii
TTTTTTAACGATTTCTGACTTTTGGTGGTGCCCCCTCCAGAGAGTCAGAAAACGCCCCAATTCAGCGTGTAGTGCAGGTTGTTGAAGCTACAATACACAGCGTCTACTGTATGGGAGAAAGGGTGCTGCCGCGCACCCTCACGAAAATACGCTAATTTACGTCTCTATGATATACAATTAACTATGAATACGATGAAAAAAGATATATTCTTTAAGATTACCTTGAAGGTTTCCAAAAAAAATAATTAAAATCCGTGTTTTTATCGTGATTTTTGGTAGCGACCAGCATTTTTTTATCTTCATCACAGGCGTCTCTAGCGGCGTTAACGGTCTATTGAGGAAGGATGCGTAGCCAGGCGATAGCCTCAGCGAAGCAATTCCTGATCGAAATAGACCCGTTTTATCGGTCTACATTAGGGTAGGCTAACTTAGGGTAACTTAGGGTTAGGTTTAGGGTTAGGATTAGGGTTAGGCTTAGAATTGGGGTTAAAATTAGGCTGGATACCAAAGTGCATTAGCGCCATATTTGTACCAGGAAATCTGATTGGGCAGACCCGGAGAATAGCGACCAGATTGCGTGCGCGCGCCATGTAAAAGTTGCAAACATCGGCGGCAGAAGTCCAAAATACACAAAAGCGACTTTCATTACAACTTATAAACACAATAATGGTTTTACATGTTATTTTCTTTACTCTTCTTCAATATTTCAAGAAATCTTTTGAAAATTTAATCGACTTTAGTGTTAAAAGTGTAAACTTGAGCCAACTTTACCAAATGTTTGTAGGTCGAATATGGTGCAAAAATCATCGCCGACGCACTACCGCACGCTTCCATAGGATTGTACACAAATTGAATACATCGCGCGCACCTGGTCACTATTCTCCGGGTTTGCCTCTGATTGAAATCATTTAAAGCAATGGTGAAGAAGAGAGCAGGACCGTGATGAAAAACGAGGAAAAAGGAAGATAAATTAGCCTAACTTTAAACTTGGGCTTGAAGAAGAAGAAGAAGATGAAGAAGAAGAAGAAGAAGAAGAAGAAGAAGAAGAAGAAGAAGAAGAAAAAGAAGAAGAAGATGAAGAAGAAGAAGAAGAAGAAGAAGAAGAAGAAGAAGAAGAAGAAGAAGAAGAAGAGGAAGAAGAAGAAGAAGAAGGAGAATAAAAAATTAGAGGNTATAAATGTTATGATTATGTTGTTCTGAAAAAAAAAGTTCAAGAGTTCAGGAGCTTCTCATAGAGTTCAAGAGCTCCTTTTTCAGCCATACGTTATAATAATGCTCCCATAAAGTATTTTTCATCGTAATCATTATACGTTTTATGTTTCTTCATACTCACCAGTCCCAAATAGACAAAAAACCTGAATTAAATTAGTAATTTCGTCTTGAAACATGTTTAACATGATTTATTCCGAGTCGTATACGGTATATTTCAAGGAGAACACCTCATACAATCCCATAGTTCGGCAGCCATTCTCTTTGCCTAACTCTGTATGCTATTTCGTACTTGTATTTTTTCAGAGATCTTTCTCTGCATACAATTTACACACGGGCATTGCCTACATGAGCACGCGGATTTCGCTCGGCCGCGCGCACACGCAGCTCATGAATATTGATATCAAAGTTGGAGAGCTCCTTTAGTCTCTACCCGAAAAGTGTCATAAATCTTTTATTTTTCGCATCTAAATGGCCTCTGAACCTATTTTCAAAACACATCACATTTCTGACTGCATTCCACTAAGCCATAAAGAGGTATGTATCACCCAAACACCTGGATTGTTTCTAAGATTTAGATGACTTTTCAAAACGGAACTCGCGCTCGCTCGAGACCATCGGTCGAGGCAGCGGGTGCCGCCCGTCGCGCTGGCGTAGTCAGCGGCCTGGTTTGGCCCATGTCGGTGATGCGGCCGTACAGATCAGCGCAGCCAGCTTGTGATAGCAATAGCATTGCCATAGCCAGAAGTGGCTGATTGGTCTTTCCTTGACCGAGTTTTCGTGTGCGCGGAATGGGGATCGAGGAATGTGATGAGATATGACATGTATGATGTCAGTGAATGAGTTGTGATTGTGACAGAAGTGATGTTGACTGTTCATGTTGAGCTGTATGGCACTGGCAGAGTGAAAGCGAGTGAGCGCAAGCAGAGCTGCAGTGCAGAGAGGATGAGTCTGATTGAATCTACTATCTAGGCACTAATAATATCTGCTAATGCACTTTCGACTTTGGTATCCAGCGGCACTATCGCCAGTGTACACATGAAGGGACGTTTCAAGAACTTCGGCTGGATACAAAAGTGCATTATTTAGCGCCTGAATCTATCTATATCTGCTGTAGTCCCCAGAATCCAGATGTGATTGTTGGACCCTTCATAATAGCATGGTTTGAACCCACAATTTGTTGGATAAAAAATAGAGACCTCATCCAAAATAAACAAAATAAAAGAGGAGTGGCCCGACCCGGGGGAGGATGGGGGAGGGGCGCAACAATGTCTGCAGCATGCGGACAAGAATGTGCAATGAAAATTATCCATTGCAGCTTGGCTTATTCGGTTGTGTTGTTTTTTGGGCTTGTGACTGTGTCTTTGGCAATGCAGCTACATGTTTTCTTCAACTTTTTATTTAAAAATTTGTGACATATTGTCCTCTTTGTCCACTGGCACCTAATCTTGAGTGTGAGGAATTTAAAACTTAATATTCGGCCAGCAATTTTGAAAGATTTTTCTCTAAAAATGGAACTGAACTTGGAGCAGGGATCTAACCACCTCAATTTTGTGTACTTCAACAAGATTCTACTCAAGATTATATTTTATAAGTTTATTCATTGAAAAACAAATATTTTCAAAACTTCTTCCTGGTCAATATTGCCCGATTGATGTGATCCAACACTCAATCAAATACTAGCAAAGTATGGTGAGCAACTAAATGAAATTGGATTAAATGCATGATTTAAGAAAAGAAATTGATTGGATTGTAAACTTACGTACCCATCTTGAGAGAAATAAGCAAGCATATTGAACTTGTGTAATGNTGTTGTTGTTGATGATGATGATGATTGATAATGATCGATGATGTTAATCATAGTGATACAATATGATAATGATAATAAAGATGTGTGATGAGCTACTTTTGGTGATATATTTTCTGTTACAATATATATCTCGGCATTTTACATGCACACGATCGAAGGCCCTTATTCCAAGGTCGGCCACGCCCACCCACTTGACCGCGGACGATTACCCACCTTCCGATAATCGCTCGATTTATGATCGAATATATTCTTTGCGCCAGCACTAGTAAGGTTTTTTTTTAAGAAATAAAAAAATCACCTGAAATATTGTAGTTTCCTTATTCTGCATTTTAATCAGTGAAAAGGGAAGAAGGTTGTTTTATTCATTATATTATGATTTCATTTGTATTTATATTATCAATCCTTGTTACAATTGTTATTAGTATTATTTTGATATTTACAAATTGAACCCACATCTTGTAACAAAGGCTACTGGAAAGAACTGAATGCTCCGACGAAAAGTGGGTAGAGACTAAAGGAGCTCTCCAACTTTGATATCAATATTCATGAGCTGCGTGTGCGCGCGACCGAGCGAAATCCGCGTGCTCATAGGCAATACCCGTGTGTACAGGTTGTATACAGTATCATGCAGAGATCTCGGAAAAAAACAGAAGTACGAAATAGCATACAGTTAGGCAAAGCGAATGAGCTCAGACGGACTGCCCAACTTTGTGATTGTGTGAGGTGCTCTTGAACTCTACGACTCGGAACAAGTCATGTTTAACATGTTTCAAGACGAAATGACTAATTTAATTAATGTCTGTTATCTATTTGGGACTGGTAAGTATAAAGAAACATAAAACGTGTAATAATTACGATGAAAAATGCTTTATGAGAGCATCCATAGCAGTTGGCAATTGTGGGCTCTCAAACTCTATCAAGGGGCTCTTGAACTTTTTGAGTTGGGATAGATCATGTTTAAAGGCAAATTTACCGATTCAATGGATATTTTCCACTAGTTTTGTGACCAATAATCATAAATAAACATAAAAAATTACATTGATTACGATGAAAAACTTTTTTTAGAACATCATAATCATATACATCTGTAACGTGTACCGCTATGGCGCTAAAAGGAGCTCTCGAACTCTATGAGGAGCTCCTGAACTCTATGACTTGGGAAAGAACATGTTTAAAGACAAATAAACTGTATCAATGGATATTTTCCACTAGCTTTGTGACCAATGATCATAAATAAACATTAAAAAATACATTCATTACGATGAAAAACTTTTTTTAGAACATCATAATCATATACATTTATAACGTGTACCGCTATGGCGCTAAAAGGAGCTCTCGAACTCTATGAGGAGCTCCTGAACTCTATGATTTGGGATAGAACATATCTAAAGACAACTTAACTGTATCAATGGATATTTTCCACCAGTTTTGTGACCAATGATCATAAATAAACATAAAAAATTACATTAATTACGATGAAAAACTTTTTTTTAGAACATGACTGATTATCATTCTAATTTAAATCAGTCTTTTGTTTATCTTGTTTTAAAACTGTAAGCCTTTCTAATTATAATAGTTTGCATTCTAAACTCTGTACGTGATTAATTATTCTGTATTTATATATTCCATATTTCGCATATATTCCATTGTTGTATTTTATTTAGGGGATAAATGGTTAGGCATTACCCTTGTATTAAATGTTCAGTAAATGTAACGTNCATTTAGACCAGGGCGGTGTTTCACCAAGATAAGAAAGACTTTACGCACGACTTTACGTTCGACTGGTACCCCTTCTTGTGCGTAATACTTCATAATAGTGCACGCATTCAGAACATAAAGTTGTGCCAACTTGTGCGTAACTTTAAGAACGACTTGATGAGACACCTCCCAGACCTCATTTTGCCCTTCAGATAATGAAATTTGAAAATTGACAAACAAAGTGAGCAAATTGATTAAAGTTTAACATGATTAATTCTTCCTATGTTTATTTAATCTTGAAGGTAGGGATTACATTGACAGAAAAATCCATCATTTTGGAGGTTTTTAGATATTTTTTATTTGAACTGTTCTCATGGAGTTGAACCGAATTCCTCCTCAAAAGAGACCTGATTTTTCGGTCTAGGGATTACATTGAGTTGAGTTGCCAGCTTACACTTTCTGTGTGCACATACGAAAGAGAACTTTCCTTGAAGGTTTGCTGCAATTTGTGCCAAAATGTGAGCAAAACCAGATACAGGTTTTCCATATGATACGTTTTAAGATTTTAGAACCCAAATATTTTAGAACCCAAATGAATTCCCAATGTAAAAAGAAATTCTAAAATTGAAAACAAGACATCTTGGTGACTTCAGGTTTTCTTTTCTCTGGTTTTCATTTCTCACAGCATTCTTTGTGGATGTGCCATTAAAAAAGGTATCCATGATGGCAGCCAAACTTCCAGATGATTCCAAGTCAACGATTACGCCAATTTTAATCTCTGCTCCGGGCAAGATTATCCTTCATGGGGAACATGCAGTCGTCCTTGGCAAGACTGCTCTGGCTGCTGGTCTGAATTTACGGTCATACCTGTCACTGAAGGAGCATAAAACCGGCCAGCTTCGCATCAATCTGCCGGACATTGAGCTTGGAAGGTCATGGGATGTCCAAGAACTTCAGGAGAAGTTTGCAGACCTGCTGAACAACGATGCCCAAAAGGTCAAGCCTAGTGCGGAGGTACTGCAGAGGCTTCGGCTGTACCTCGGATATGGAGATACGGAGACGACAAAACGATTGGCGGTGATGGCTTTCCTGTATCTTTATCTTAGTATTGCTGGGAAGGATGGGAAGCTTCCAGTCCTGGATGTGTTGGTGTCCTCGTCGCTTCCTCCTGGAGCAGGGCTTGGATCATCCGCTGCGTATTCGGTTTGTCTTGCCGCAGGGTTGCTGACATGGGCGAAAGCAATCACCCCCGTATCCTCATCCAATAGTACACTAGTTTGGAGTAAGGATGACATGGAGTTGATTAACACCTGGGCGTATGAAGGAGAGCGAGTGATCCACGGCAATCCATCTGGGATCGATAACTCAATAAGCGTTCACGGTGGTGCGATTGAGTACAAGCAGAAGGTGATAACCCCTCTGGAGAAAATGCCAGAGTTGTCCATTCTTCTAGTCAACACCTGTATTCCACGAAGCACAAAGGAACTCGTTGCAGGTGTGCGGAAGCGCCATGATACATTCCCTAAGATATACGGACCCATCCTTGATTCCATTGAGGAGATATCGCAGGAGTGTAAGCGATTACTGCAAGTCATCAAAGCTGGCGAATCCAAGGACAAGGACACCGCCTTTAAGAAACTGGAAGAGCTTGTCGATATCAACCAACAGCTCCTTGAGGTGCTTGGCGTGTCGCATGAAGCCATCAACAACATTTGCCGCTCAGCCGCAGCATACGAAATCCACGCTAAACTGACTGGGGCTGGAGGAGGCGGATGTGTCTTCGCCCTTCTTCCTGCGGATATCCCCAAAGACACCATCACTGCCTTGCAGGCCGACCTCTTCCAGCATAATTATGAGTCCTGGATAACAAGTCTAGGAGCTCATGGTGTGATGATGCATGAAAGCAAAGAAACATTGCTCAGCAATGGATGGTTACTTCCTGGCTCCTTTTTGAAAGAATAGGTCAAAATTCAAATCATCTTTTTTAAGGCCCCAGGATGTAACTTTATGCAATATTCCCTGCTTATGACTTGCTTCATAAGTATTTTGAAGTGTGTGAATGATTAAGTCCTGGGCTATATGAATGTTTGGATATTTTTCAGTTTGTAAAGAAATTTCTGGATCTAACCCCTACATATAATATTAGTTTTCAATTTGTAGTTGTAGGGCTTATTCCTATATAGTAGGATTTTTAGTAACACCGATATGAGACAAAGTAGGATATTTGATTCCTTGAGGTGCAGTTTTGGAAGTCCATGGAGGTTAGGAATATGATATTTCTTTCTGAAATGAGGACTTTTCTGGTAAACTAAAACTAGTAAAAAGGATTTTTAGCATAGTGAGCAGGGACTGAACTTGAAAATTCGTAGGGGAGCTATAAATAACTCAATAGGAATTGGTCGGATTGAGATTGGGGTTACAAGGGGCTCAGTAAATCGCTCACACAAAAAGCATTTACAGGGGAGCTTTAGAAGAAAAGTTACTCTTAATCCTCTTAAATGTTATTCCCTGTGTGAGGTTGGTAGCTCTGTATAATGCATGCAACACATGAAATTATGAATCATAAATGAATTTACATCATATTTTTATCTGCAAGTGAATGCCATTCCATACCAAAGTTGACTTAAATTCTATAGTTTGGTTTATAATTGTTGACACACAAATGATGCCCATATTGTTGACAGTACACCTCGCACTTACCACTTTGCATGCATGATGATGTGATCTTAATAGGAAATAAGATTTTGTTGCTGAATTCCTCACAATTCCAAAGCTATAATATTCCATTTGTTCCTTGAAATGAAAAGTAATATTTTTGGTGAGTTAATAGGGTGTGACTTGTTTAGATTTAGACATTCCTTAATTTTGCACTTTTCATGCCATATTTAAGAAATATTTTTAGTTGAATTTACACATATACTTATATACATGTACTGTTGTTTTGCGGTTTGTTACCAATTTGCAGAGTTATTGATTTACTGGGTTAAAATTACATTTTGTAATTTCATGTCAGATATGTCAGATGTCAGATGTCAGATATAGTTCTAACAATTTGAATGTTTTCATGATAATTGTAAACTGTTTGTGAGTATTAAAGGATGTGAAAGCTTGCGCTTTTTTCATCTGTAGATCAAAATCTGATTTAAATATCGTATAACTCGCGTAACTCTGGTAACGGAGAAATCAACTGGACGAAGAATGGTTGAATCCTGTTCAATCTGACCTTCGTATCGCTGCAGTAAGGCCTTATTTGATTTATTGTTTGTACAGTAGGCAATTTAATTGTGGCATTAATCGATTGAGTCTGCCTCTGGTCGCAGTAAGATTTAACATAATTTCTAAATATTAGATACAGTGTACCAAAGATTAAAAAATTGTGTAATTTTTTAAAACATTTTTTTTCACAGATTTTTAGAAATAAATATTTGTGGAGATTTTGTATACCTTATTTAATTGATTGATGAAGTCTAATTCATTACTATCATCTGCCTGTTGTGAAAGATTCTTGATAGCTTTGTAAAGTCAATGTTTGTAGATTTTTTTTTCATCTAGATCTATTGAGAGAGTTTGTAAGTACATCTTAATGATCAAGTAATAGTAGTTTATTTGATTGCAGTTTGCTTGATATTGAGATTGCTGGTATCAATTGCTATTAATAAAGGCAGATATTCAAATTGATAAATGATCTACTGAGAGATTGAAATTTCTGAGTAGAGTGTTGGCAATGTTAAGTGGGAAAACACATGCACCTGCCCCTACAACATATCCATACTGAAAATGAAGGTAGTTTGTCGGAAAGTGAGAGAAATATTGTAAGGCTTATTTGGTGTATTTGTGAATCTGAAACAATTAATTTCCTGAGTAATCTAAATTATTTTCTTGTACATGTACAAGTAGAAATACCATTTTGTATTCAGAATTTCAATTGAATGATAGAATGAATTAATGAATATGAAGTAAGGAAGGAAGGAAAGAAGGATGGATGGGTGGATGGATGGATGGATGGATGGATGGATGGATGGATGGATGGATGGATGGATGGATGGATGGATGGGTGGATGGATGGATGGATGGGTTGATGGATGGATGGATGGATGGATGGATGGGTGGATGGATGGATGGATGGATGGATGGATTGATGAATGGACGGAATTTTATTTACATTTCATTTCCCAGGTTGTCAAATTAACAGGTTGAAACAAATTTAAAAAGGAATTTCTTACTTTCTATTTTAATGGTCATATTCCATATTATACCCTCAAATATTTGGCTGAACATAATTTTTTAGCAAACATTCAAAGGGGGATGTTGATACCAAGGGCAGTTGCTGGAAATGTGCCACTCAAATCCATTGTTTCATGCACGTCTTGTTAAAAAAAAAGACAGGTTCTGCATGATTAAAATTGTGCGTTTCAATTTGCAACTTATTAGCAGATTTGCAATCAATTACACCTTTGTATGAACACCCCTTACCATGTTTTACACCATTCAATCAAAGAATAACATAATAATTTTGAGACAAGACTTGTACTCCTCTTCGAAGATCTAAAAAAAAAACTTTGTCACAGAGAAATACTATGTAATTAGTTTAGCGTTTCCCTTTGAAGCCATACACATAAGGTTATTTGATCTATCTCAAAATAGTTCATAATATTGTTTACACTTTTTGATAAGTGACAGCTCATATGAGTTGAGAATGATTATTTTGCTCAAAGTCCAATACAGTATTTTACATATTGGCTAGTCTGTTGTGTATACGTGTGTGTTTGAGAGAGAGATAAAGAGAGAGAGAGAGAGAGAGAGAGGCAGACAGACAGAGTTAGAGAGAGGGAGAGGAAGGGAGGGAAGGCGAGGAACTTGGAGGGGGGAAAAGATTGAATAAGAAATGGAGATACACAGAGACAGAAAGAAAAAGTTTTTTGACATTTTAGAAATGCATAATTATAATTGGAGAGCAGAGAGAGAAAGATAATATTTTGAATAGAGGAAGAAAGAGAGGAAAAAGAGTAGGGTAGATTTATCTAAAGATCGAGAGAGAGATGAAAGCCTCACGAAGAGATATATTGTTTTAAAAATGATAATAATGATATACCGCACAGGTCCACCATACGGTGCTCATGGCGCTTATTCATACTCTCAATTTTGTTTATCAAAAATTCATAGCCCTCGGACTTAAAATTTATTAATTCACAAAAATAAACCTGAATAGGGAAGGGTTTACTAAGTAGGTACAAAATGCATGTGTTCTCGATACATAAAGCTGCCTTATCCAAGTCTTGCCTGACACGAATGCAAACTGGATTCCAAGTATTGTAATTGTGTACTGACCGGTTTTAATAATACCATGTAATTACATTCCTTGGCAAGAAACATACTGCATACATTTTGAATCTACAGTCAAACCTGTCTATAGTGGCCACTGTCTATAGTGACCACCTGTCTATAATGGCCACTTAAATTGNAGGGGAAAAGGAAGGAATGAAAATGGAGATACACTGTGGTTGTGAGATAGAAAGAAAGAGGTATTTTTGACATTTTGTAAATGCATTTATGGGAGAGCAGATAGAGAAATAAAAGATTCTGAATAAAAGAAGAAAGAGAGGAAAAGGAGAAGGAAAGATTGATCCAAAGAGAGAGGAAGGGGATGTAAACCAGAAAAAGAAAAATATTACTTTTGATCAACTTATGCTCTCAATTTTGTTCATCAAAAATGCATAACCCTCAGATTTCTATATTACATGATAATGTATTCACATTCTAAATAAACATGGATAGGGGGTTAATAGATACAAACTGTATTTGTTCTTGATACAAGAAGCTTTCCAAAAGCTTGCCTGACCTATCAACAAGAAATGTAAGCACAATGGATTCCGAGTTGTGTAGACTTTTTGGTTTAAGGAATGCCATGTAACTCTATTCGTTGGCAAGAAACATGCATAAATTTGGATATTCAGTCCAACCCTGTTATGAAGAGCACTGATATAAAGAGATCTTGTTATAACAAGGCAGTTTTCCTTGTCCAATCTCTTTGTATTTTATTGTATTTTGGGACTGATATAACAAGGATTTGATATAAAGAGATTATTTTGTTATAACAAGGTTTGACTGCATAAGTAAGAAAAAGAGATTGTCAGATTGCGTGAGAGAAAGACAGAGATACAGACGAGAAGACATAGAGTGGAAGAGTGTGAAAGTGATACGGTGCATAAAAAGTGCTGTATCTTTAGTGGAAAATTTTTCGGGGGGTTTCAAAGAATGCTGATGTCTTCATGTAACAGTAACCCTTTGCTTCCATCACTTTGCTGTCATGGTGCAGTGGTTTAGACTCTCACCTTTCAACCAGATGGTTGCAGGTTCGAATCCCTCCCATGACGTGAATTTCCTTCAGCAAGAAATTCATCCACATTGTGCTGCACTCGACCCAGGGGAGGTGAATGGGTACCTGACAGGATTTTTCCTTAAAATTCAGGTTGCTACTTACCGCTGCACTGCTAAAGCCTCAATATTGTAGAGCGCATAGGGTCGACTGATAAAGTTAGTGCTAGGTGCTTTATAAGAATATATGATTATTATATTATTATAGTCAAACCTGTCTCTAAAGACCACCCAAAGGAGACAGAAAAAGCGGTCTTTAACAGCAGGTGGTCTCTATAAACAGGTTCATTTACATGTAAATTGCTTTCTATGAAGTCAAGAAAGGCGGTCTTTATGGACAGGTGGTTTTATATGCAAGTGGTCGCTAGAGCAGGTTTGACTGTATTATTATTATTTGTGAAAACTGGATGATCTATGTTAATGGCTCTTTTTCCCTGAACTTTTATATGCAGGACTTACAAGCAATCTTCACAAGAGAAGGCATACTTAAGAAGACAATCCATGCAGTATGGGGGTGTCCAGGACATATCTTCATCTCCCTAGAAGGAGGGACCCTTGTCAGAGCATACCAGGTACTTCGCTATGAACAATATTTTTTCTAATTCATTCTTCACAGTCACAGTCGGCTGAAAGTACACGTCACATTTTGCGCACAGCAACGCATTGTTACGTCACTGCTATGATTAATCTGTGACAAGCCTTCCCAATCTGTGATGGACATTTCTTGATTATCCCGTTCGATCAATTATTCTGTGATGAGCCCATGGACGAGCGCATGCTTTTTGTGGGCATGCCATTGTGACGTCATCTGGAATTAGTCTTCTGAAATCAAAACTGATTTCAGGAAAGAACGAACAAGAGCAGTTGATATGTTGTCATTGGTTGACTGCAAATGAAATTAAACTCCATTTTAACAGAGTGACAGTAGCCAAAGGGTAGTGTAGAATGAAGAAAAAGAGATCCAGACATAGAAATGATTAATTAAACACTATCCAATCGAAATGCAGGTTAGTTCTATAGAAGAACAGGTATCAATGAAAGTGCAAGTATAGTGATGGTTTTATTTAATAGACTTTGGCTACCATCACTTTTTGAACACACATTCAAATAACACATCATGGAGAATCGAGTGTTCAGAAATAAGATTCACTTCAATTTGAACGTTTTGAGAGGAATGCGTTGAAAGTTGATGCTCTAGTTCTTTCAATAAAAATGTACTTAATGTTACACCTACAACAACACAAGCATATGGACATCGTGCCTTTGCATCGACAGGGCCGTCGTTATGGAACCAGCTACCTGACCAGCTTCGCAACATTGAAAGCTCAGAAAGTCTTTACAGAGCACTTAAGACCTATCTGTTCTGTAAATAGCTTTCTTTTCTGTACACTGGTCAGGAGCATGGTTTGGTAATGGCTCCCCTGCCCATGCAAGGGCATGGCCAAATTATTTATATGTATAAATGTATATTGTGTATGTTATAATATTTGTTTGTTTGTAAAGCGCATAGAGAATTTCCCTAATTATTATGCGCTATATAAATTTCTAGTATTATTATTATTATTAGTTTGCTCAGCAGATTAGAATAAAAGGACGATTTAGTTTCTTTATGATGAGGAGCATTTGTCGCTATTGTCTTTATTAGACAGACTATATTTCCTGAACATTTTGATATATGTCATTTTCATAGATCCATGCAGTGTAGGAGGACGCTCATAAGAGCATATTGGGTATCTAACTTGAAATAATGATGTATTTGAGGGAATACTGTTTTCTTGACTATTAGTGTCAATCCAAATGTCCATGGGGCCATTGTTCAAAATTTGCAATTGATCACAAGTTTCAATTGATCGGAACGTGCTAATCAGAATCATTTTTTTCATACATGCATACTGTGCACGAATGATAATGCGCGTTACAATTTGTAAAGTCGAAGTTGATTTGTAGTTGATTTTGAACAACACCCCCATGTCTTTCCCCTAACGCTATTTGCCACTTTTAACGATGTCCTTTTACTGTTTTAATTCTCCTTTTGATAGATGAAGTCTTCCACACCCATCAAACAGTTTACAATCCTTGCCAAGATTTCTCCAGTCATCAAGATCTGCTTCATCCAAGATACACATGATGTCATTCTTGTCGTAAGTATTTTGCTGAGTATCTATTTTATAGTCTAACATGTCTTGCTAACCATCCAAGGGGGAAAATAACCACTACATACACATTCCACTTTGTATTCATCTAGGAAGACACAATGTAGGTCGCTACTATAGACGGACGACTACTAAGGTGGTCTTGTTCAAAATCAACTGCAAATCAACTGCAATTTGTAATGCGCATTTTCATTCGCGCACAGTATGCGCATTTAACAAGACGCACATGAAACAATGATTTTGATTGGCGCGTTGTGATCAATTGCAACTTTTGAACAACACCCCCTAAGACAGATTTGACTGTATATATTATGCACACGAACTTTGCTTTTGCACCTAAATAAAAAGAAGACTTAATCTTCAAGAAGATATATGCTCCAATTTGCAACAGATTGGAAGTTGATTTGCATTCAAATGCAACTTTGTATTAGCAATCCATAGATATCTAAACGTCAGCTATTAAGTTTGACTCCTATGATTCCCAGGGAATAGAACAAAATAGAAGCCTAGCTTGCTCTATCTACTGCAATTGATATCAACATCCCAATGCTCCTTAAAATTGATATCAGGTTTTGGTGAAGGAAAGAAGAAAAGCTGATCCAATTTCACAAAACTTCAGAAGAATGATTAAAACCATTTTAAATAACCGATATTTTCCAAATAATTTTGAAGGGAAAACAATCACCCAATGTGCTGATTTCTGTTTTGCTAATTCTGGGAAAAAATGCATGGTGAATAATCTATTTTAAAAAAGTTTTATACAACTTGATTAAATTTTCCTTTGGAGGCTCTAAACCATATGAACCTGTTTAGGTTTCTTTTGTGCTTGTGCTGCTTATTTTAAACTTTTTTTGTCAACCCACAGTTTCATAAGAACGGGTTGGTGAAGGTGTACGAGCACTTCCAACCAGACAGCCCCACAACGCAACCCTGGCGTAAGAGAGGTCAATTCAATCTGGAGTGTTACATCAGGAATACCAGCGTGAAGACCGCCCTCTGTTGTTCCGCACAGGGATGGATGATCGTATGGGTTGAGGAGAAGAAGGAAGAGACGTCTGCAGGGATTGGTTTGCAGCATTCTCTATTCACTGCAGAGCTTGAACCATGTAAGGATACTTGCTGAGCTTAAAGGGGAATTACACCCAGACAATAATGTATAGTCAGTAAATGGAGATAAATCAGATGAACAAACTGTGAAAATCGTATAATCAGTTCAAAAGTTATGAATTTTCAAAGTTATCATTTCCACCTGTGCTGAGCATCCTTGAATTGGCAACGTATAGCCAATTAGCATAATCTGTGATGTCATACATGGAGAACTCCTCATTCAAGTCTTATATAAATTTATTGAAAATGGATCAATATCATATTTCAAATGAGGAGTCAACGCCGTTCTTTCTGGAATGCTTGCAGAATTGATGTGGCTATAATGTATTTAACTGGAAAAAACAAAAGTCTGCCTACTTTTCTGGAGAAAGAGGAAAATGTGAAATTCTGTGTACAAAGTGAAAGGAGAGTTCTCCATGTTGGCAGCCATTTTGTGCCTGTACGTTTGCCAATTTAAGGAGCCCATGAGGGGTGTAAATCAAAACTTTGAAAACCTATAACTTTTGAATGGATTATCCGATTTTGCTCAAATTTTCACAGTTTGTTCATCTTATTTTCCTCCACTTAATGATAACAATTTGAGTGTGGTTCCCCTTTAAAGCTTTTCGTAGGACCTTATCTCAAAAAGAGTTACGGATATTTTTTGTTTAATTGCACCACTTCAGATTGGTTGCACTCTTCAGGATGTGTACTGGAGTTTTACACTTTTCTCAAGATTTTGTTGAGCGCCACTTTACAACAGATCCTGTCAATTTGCTTATAAAGTGGTTAAAAACAAACTCAAGTCCACTGAAAGTTATATAATTATGATCCTCATGATCTCAAGATGACAGTTCTACCCCAAAAATCTGAGAACATGTTTTGAGTTTTTTCATATTTTTCGTAGACATGCATTAGAGACAGCAATTAATGCTAAAACCAACCAGTAAATTCAATTCAATAAATTCTTCTTTATTCGATTTAAAAACCATTTAAAAATCTCAAAAATACATATAGACAATAACAATAAGACTTTGTACACAATCTCTAATCACTAATAAGTTAAATTGCTTCATATCTGTACTGTCTTTTTTAAAATCTAGATTGTAAGGGCATCAAAGCGTCTACACTGCTACTCTCTGAATGTTTGACTGAACTCAATGTAGAGGCTAACTACAATGGAGAATTCATTGCGGTTATCCCAAGGTATGATATTAAGAAGTTGTGATTATTTTGGGTCTATCGTAAATGAAGAAATATTATTTCATTGGGTTTTGTTGGTATCTTTGGATCAAATAATTGCTTAGATACATCAGGAAATGTGACTTTGAAATGTCTTTCTGTTCTCAATTTAAGAGATTTTTATGCTTTGAGTTATAATATTTTGAATACTACTCATGCAAGAAAATACTTTCTGATCATGTTATACTTGAGTCCTGAATACCAAGCTATTATTCAACAAAAAGTAAAAATAAAATACTTTTAACAATGCATGTTGAAGAAAATGGTCTTGGTCAATCCATTACATTCGATGACTGAGGGTTGAGAAAATTAAGAAAATTTGACATTTAATATGTTTTGAATGGAAAGATGATCATAATACATACATATTACACATACATATTACATGTATGTAATCAAGTGTTGCAGATTTGCAGACTGATGAGAGATTTATAAGCAAATACAAAATGTGCCCAAAAGGGTCACAAAAAAATGTTTTATCACTTTCTGTCTGTCAGAAAACCCTCTCCTGCTGAGCTCTACTTCCAACTCCACTTCCAACTCCACTTCACTTCATCAGAAAGATCAACAGACCTTGCACTTCCATTCTTAGACAGGCGTGTGTTCAAATTGTTTTGAAAGACCTGTGAAGATATTTTTATCTTTCTTATTTGACCTGCGGTCAACCCTCTCTAGTTGGACTTTACTTCCAACTCCACTTCAGGTCGTCAGACAGGTCACCAGAGCTTGCCACTTCCATTCTAGGATGGAGATGTATTCAAATTGTATTGAAAGACCGATGGGGTTATTTTTCTCTCTTTTATAATACTTCATACTCCCTTTCATGTCATTGGTCAGATCACCAGAGCTCGCCACTTCCATTCTTGGACGAGGGTTGTGTTCAAATTGTTATGAAAGGCCAACAAAGTTATCTTTCTCTCTATCTGTCTGCAGTCAACCCTGTCCTGCTGGACTTTACTTCCAACTCCACTTCAGGTCTTCAGACAGATCACCAGAGCTCGCCACTTCCATTCTAGGACGGGGGTGTGTTCAGAGGGACATTAGTTTTACATGTGACTTCCAGGATCTAGCAGACAGTCTGATACACATTTGGAGTGAGGTAGGGAAATTATTGTTAAACTTTACGATATTATCTAAGCTGCCAAGTACTAGAATTTTGTCCTATTTACTATGATTCTTTAGTGAAAACTATGCTCCCAGGCCCAGAACTTATTTTTTTCTATCATTTTAATATTAAAAAAAATATCCAACAGTACATTTCCAAGTAGACATGCCATGTTTATGATGTATTATATCCTACTTATAAGATTCTATCCATTGTGATTGGTCAAGGAGCAGTCATGTGATTAAAAATATTTTCACCATGAAATAAATTGGATATGGCGTGACGTCATCCTAGAAATAGTTTTCGTTATGTCAATATTCTGACGTCATCTTTTACGATAACTGGATTTTCAGCTATCGATCGCGATACCGTGATATCGAGATCAAAGGTCGTCAAAATATAAACAACAATGTCAGCACGCAGTGGAGAAATCAACGACGATGTACCGAGATTTAATCTCGTAGATGATGATTATTTGGAGGAATTCATTTCATCAACAGATTACTAGTAGGATATAAATTGATTATTATTTTGGTTTACCTGTGTAGGATATAAATCAAATATACCATGCACATTTTTCGAAGTACTATTTGAAATTATGGATTCTTTGGTGACCGGCATAGTGACTATTTTCCTCGGGGTTGTGCCCCTCAGAAAATAGTGCTATGCCAGTCACCTCACAATCCATAATTTCAACTAGAACTTCTCAGTGCATGGTATATTTGATTATTATCCTAAAATTTGTTTTGGAAGACTACCTGGCTTTTCCTTGCCCTCTTATGATATGAAAGTACGCTAATTGGATAAAAAAGCAAGGATTTGATTCCGTAAGGTCTGGAGTTTCTGTCACAAATTAAACTAAAATTTTTATTCTTTTGCATTTCATATCTTTACTCTTAGGTGGCTAAGGAATCACATGGTAATGTAGTTGGCATGGC
>BQKZ01003843.1:46249-66736 GCA_036244855.1 Temnopleurus reevesii
TTTAAAAAAATACCCTAAATTTGCCAACCGACGGGATGGAATTCAAAATAAAATACCTGACGTCAGTTGTCACATTAATCATGAATGCATACTCTTTAATAGAAAACATCTAACCAATTTCTTACATTCTTTCCCTTATGGATCATTCAGAGAAAGGTCAGAGAGGGCATAGAAAAAATATGCTCCTTTTTGGTGACCTCTCTTCTTTATACTCTTTTTCGAACAAAGGGCATTTAAAAAAAATCCTTTATTAACCAGTCTTGCATGCTTAAATTAAGGGTATCACTGGTTCCATGTGTAAGATGAGATATCTACCAGTCTCTTCTCTTTCCTTCAACTCTTTTCCATTATTTTTTTTTATCAATGGGTTGCAGATATAATTACCTTTGTGGCTTATGCGATTAGGCACAATTTATCATTGTTTGAAGTCTTGTTTTCTTCAAAAAGAGAAGAGAAATTGAGTTTTTATTTGACAAAGGAAATAGTTTTAGATTGCATTTCATTTTGTATGCAAGGTGTGTTACCTTATCCATAATAGAGATGATTGTGTTTTTAGAATGAAAGGAATTAAAATGTTGAAAATTGAATGAATGAATCTTTATTCCATTTCAATTCCAATAACAACAAGATCGCCAATAACATTGGACATACATTAGATATACTCAGTACTGTGAACAGCATTTGTCTTTTTTTGAGGAAATTTAGGATTGTAATAGATTAACAGTCATACAGTTTTGGCTCTAACATTGTATTTCCTTTTTCGTGTTTCATGCAATATTCATTAGAATATCATATTGGATTTAGAATAAAGTTAGTTTGTTTTGATACCAGCTTTTCATTAAAATGTGTGTAAAATGCTAGCATTTGAGGATGTTATTAGTGCATGAAGATGGCACTTTTAGTCTATCCAACCATTTTCTTGTAATGGGTAGAATTTCTTACATTTCCTCATCAAAATTAGACTCGGGTCATCTTTAATAGTTTGAAGAAGAGGTATGTGACATGTCTGTGAAATACTTCATCCATGACTCAACGTGTGGGTGGAGAGAAGATTTATGAGGTTGCTCAGTGGTTATGATCGGATTCCTGATAAAGCGTGCAAATATGAGCGAACACCTTAGTCAGGGTAGGCCTATATAGTAGATGAGTTGCTTTTTAGTGGGTGGACAAAATCAGTGAATGCAGGGTTTGTCTGTTTTATAGTCCAGTTTTAGTCAGGTGAAACATTGGAACCATTGTTCAACGAAACATACTATAGC
This sequence comes from Temnopleurus reevesii, assembly GCA_036244855.1. Taxonomy (NCBI): domain Eukaryota; kingdom Metazoa; phylum Echinodermata; class Echinoidea; order Temnopleuroida; family Temnopleuridae; genus Temnopleurus; species Temnopleurus reevesii. The sequence continues at coordinate 47,509 of BQKZ01003843.1, forward strand.
AAATTTTAATCGAAGACGGACAACAGGCCTACCCTGAAAGTGGCGTTTGCTAAACTAGTTTCAATGGCTAGTTTGTGAGTGCTCACAAAGTGGACTTCACATAAGGTGGTTTGGAAACACATTGGAATTTTTGAAATCATTGTTTAAGGAAATCATTTTTTAAGGAAACACACATTAAATAGAGTTGGTCTCCGCTGAGCAGAAAGTTCCACATTGTGAAATAATTACTAGTATTTGAATTCTCTTCTCATTATGATGTGGATTGGGGAGACAGCGAGGAGGTTTTTATTCATTTGGCACTGCTAATGAATAATAATAATAGGTCCATTTATATAGCGCAATCACTATATGCATATACTCTCTACTGCACTTGATAGTGGGTAATGTACCATATTATTACCCTGGCTCTAACTGCCGAGCAAGGGACTCAGGCGCTCAAGCATTCCAAGGAATAAATTTCTGCCAGGTACCCATTTTCACCTGGGTTGAGTGCAGCACAGTTTGGATAAATTTCTTGCTATATTGTTTTTGTGAGATGTATAGCCCAATTTTTAACTACAATTCATGTTCCTTTTTGTGGTATTTATTCAATATATGGTGGATGATTTTCAGGAGGACAGATGGACCTAATTGAAATTATGGTTGCCCACTTCCTAGATTTCCTGCTATTATTCTCACTTCTATGATACATGTATCTTCATTTTATAATAATGTAAGCTGCATTATTATGATTATTTTATGATAATCGACTTCCCTGTTCATAATTCACAGGTTTCTAATCAATAAATACAAAATGTATTCATGCTTTCCACACCCTTGGGAAAATACGACCAATTAAACATTATTTTGCGAAGATGTGATTAATAGTAGCGCTCTTTACTTTGACTTTGTGGTGTTAATTTAGCAGGTGTACTTCCTTATCTATTTTACTTTACCAATCATTGATTTACTAATCCTGTTAACACCATGCAGTCAGATTTGTATCTTGCTTTTCTCAGGCTTTCAGATGGAAACATGTCTTTCATTAAGCCGGTTTATTACTATATTTAGATATATTTGTGTTTCTTGCCAATGAATATAGCCACATGGTATTCCTCGAAATGTTGATAGCAAATGAATTACAATATTTGGAATCCAGTTTGCTACAGTACTTGTTGCTATGTCAGGCAAGCACCGGGCAGACTAATGGGTTGCCAAGGACAATCTTTGTGCAACAAGCATGCGCAAAATATAATAGCTAAACTCACCGACTACATTAATCAGGTGTATGTATAGGTTCGTCATGTCCCACCAAAACTTTTCAATGATTGAACAACATTATATTTGCAGCATCGTGATATTTAAGTTGCTTATTTGTTCTTTCCTATTCACACAAGGGGTTTATTTTTTCATGGTTTAAACCCTGGCATGGGAAAATGCGCTTGATTTAGTGTGAACACATAAAAGTAGTTTATGAAAGCAACAATAATACAGTTAATAAAGCACATTTATGCTTAAATTTAAACAAAGCGATACATGTACTTCGAATATGCCACGTTTGAGCATCCCGGCATTTGGGTCATGATATGTTTGTTTTGAACAATCTTGCTGAATAACATTGATTAGTGATTTCCCTTGATTATTAATGTGTTATCACTTTCATTAAATCGACTTCCCTTCCTATTTAAATTTATTGGATTATCACCTTATTCCTCAGTATTTACACTCTGACGATGAATTAAACTTAATTTATTAGCTGTTAACGTTCAGTAGGTCATAAAGGGGATGTTGCTCAAAAGTTTCAATTGATCGTAAGTTGCCTTTGATGGAAACGTGCCAATCAGAATCATTGTTTCATGCGCATCTTGTTAAATATGCATATCATTTGCGAATGAAAATGTGCATTACAATTTGCAAAGTTGCAGTTGATTTGCAGTTGATTTTGAACAACACCCCCTAAAAGTATTTTGAGGTGTTGTTTGATTAGCAATGGTGATTTTGACGTGTTAGTTTTTCCACCTTTTCCTTATTTTATCAAGCACATTGGCACGTAAGTGTTAATTAAATGGGATGTGTTAATATTCTCACATATTAACCTTATTATGTGTCTTTTCGAGATGATGCTTAGGCGGGTTTACTAATAGATGCAAACTTCATGCGTTCTTTGTACACAACGGTTGTCTCTTGAGGACCAAGAAACTTGCCCGAGGTTTGCCGGATATATCAACAAGTAATGCATGCAAACTTGATCACAAGTTTTTTTTACTTCGATTGTAACTAACCGGTCTAAGGATCATACCGCGTAACTACGGTCGTCTGCAAGAAACTTGCATAAATTTGGCTATATTAGTAAATTGGCCTATTGATTAGATTTTACTTCATTGTATATACTTCCGCCAACTTGTGCCATTCTCAATCAGGAATTTGGGGCATAATTTCTGTGATTAAATTAAGATATGTTGTAATTATCATATCTGACCCCGTACAGTGGGGGACTTCAAGTACGGTGTTGAACGCTGGTGTTGGTGTTGCAGCAAAACCAACACCAGCCTCAACACCAAACTTGAAGTCTGTCGGTGTTTGGGGTAGACCTCGCAAGATTCTGACATATTTCCGGTCGTTACTGTATCACTTCTGTAAACTGACCAACGGTGTTGGAGCTTGGTTTACGGACCGTTTTGCTCTCTCAACACCAACACCAACACCGAACACCGTACTTGAAGTCACCCAACGTAGATCGATCTTTGCGATTTGTCTCTAGATTTGCGCTTCAGTCTAATTGTCCAATTACCAATACCTTAATTGACTGCATTTCTGTGTCTAGATTATTTTCACTGACGAACGTGTAAGTTGTTGTTTTCACACCTGACCCTTTAAACGTGTCTTCCAATATGACACCTGTTGCATCCATCCAATTGTCTAATTAATTTAATTGGTCAGAGGAAAGCCAATAATGTCTTGTCTTGTCACCCTTGATTACTGTCTGTATATAGACACAACTTCTGAACGTGTCCATACCATTTTCTGTGATTGCCCCAGAAAAGGATTTTCAAATTCTTTGTAGATAGACATGGCTTCTGAGTGTGTCTATACTGGTCAATTACTCTGCCATCGTCCTGATATTTTAGCTGACAGCTATAAATTGCTTTTAACCGCTTGGTTACTTTTATAGTTGGCACAGATGGAATGGGATATATATATGTCAGGCTATAGTTTTCCTGGTAATGCATTGCAATTTACTTAACATTTAATATGATTGCTACACAAAATATTTTTTGTTCAGCTACTTTTTCACTTTTAGAACCATACTGTAAAGTTGAAACTGTTTTCCCAAAGACTGAAACTGCTAATCAAATGTGAAAAGTAAAATTATTCCCTCTATATGCATTATCATTCATTCATTCATAGAATCATTCTAATTAAGCTAAAAATATATTTTTATTTGTTAGAAATTGTGACCCAGTTTTCTGAATCGATCCTCAAACTCAGGAAAGTATTTTTGTGCTGAATTAAACTGTCTTCCTTTTTCCACCTTTGTATCCATCTCCTCATATCAAAACTGATGAGTATATGATTCACATTGCACTGCAGGATATGAGTCTAAACAATGTAGCTTCTATCAATCCTCACTGATATATTCATGTCAGCGATTAAGAACAAATTTTTGTACATTCACTGTTTTATATTCATTCTTGTACCGACTTTCAATTATAAGCGGATCATGAAAGCAAGAATGTTGCTTTATAGGTTGGCACGTGTGCCCCATTATCCTTGTCCGACAATTCGGATCTCTTCATAGATGGTAGCATCAAAATGATTTCCATTATCTTGATTTTCAAGGTCAAGTTTTCAAGTTCAAGTGGATCACTACTTTTTAATAAATTCTCAGCTATATATAGGAACCAGCTTTCTGAAATTCATGAAAGTGTTTTATATGGTGAATTTACACCATATTTTTTACTTTCATCTTCTGAAGTGATGATTGGACGTGATTCACGCATCGTTGCAGGATGTGACTTACTTTCCCAGTGTAGCTTCCATCCTGATTTATTTTCATGTGAGCGATGAAACGCAATTTTTTATACATGATCATGTTCATTGATTTATTGGGGTCATCTAGGGGTCATTAAATCAGTTCTCGCTCTTTCCAGTCTGTTGCTAGAAGAATTTCAGGGTGACCCTCATGCAATCTGCTAAGAAGTCATTTCAGTTTTATGGATAGATCATGTTAAAAGATCTGTTAGGGTCATCTTGGGTTCATTAAATCAGCCCCCTCTCACTTTCTAGTCTGTTGCTATAGTAATCTCAGGGTGACCCTCATGCAATCTGCTAAGAAGTAATATCAGTTTTATGCATAGATCATGTTAAAAGTTTGTTAGGTTATCTGGGGGTCATTAAATTGGGCCTCTCACTTTCAAGTCTGTTGGTAGAATAATTTCAAGGTGAACCTTGTGCAAGCTGGTCTTTTACATGTAAAATGAAGAAGTGATTTGATTTTTATACATACATGTATATCATGTATAACAATTTTCGTTGGTGTCAAGGGAGGTGCATTCAATCCTCTCTCTTTCCAATCTGTTGCTAGAGTAATTTCAGGGTGAACCTTGTGCAAGCTGCTCCATTAGGAAGAAGCAATTTTCATACAGATATGATGTTGAAAGATGTGTTGGGGTCATGTGATGTACAGTGAATCAACTCCATTATGACATGTTGCTATAAGTAATTTCAGGGTAAACCTCATTCAAACAACACTTATTTAAATGCAATTAGGTCTTTAGCAATAAGTGTTATGGCTGAGAGAGGCTATTTTAATTTTGAGGCGTTATTCATTCAATTTACGTCCCAAGCACTGACAAGCATTGTATTAAATTGTTTAGAACCACTTTTCATGAGGTGTTTTTATGAGGTATCGTTCCATTGAATAAACTTTGAAGTGGGCTCGACCAACACTTAGTGCGTGGTGATCACAAACTTTATTGAGTGAGCAAGGATTATCTCTTTTGTTGTATCGAGATCAGAGAATGGTAGGGGTTTTCCAAATCTTGGCCATCTTGATAGATCCCTTATACTTCTTGCCATTACTTTGGAAACTATGTCATGGTTCACTGATATTATTAGTTTTGTTCGTTAGAATCACTAGAAAAAAGGGTGACAGCAACTACATGTAGATGCAAATTTTATGCAATCTCGAAACAACCTGAAAGCTTGCCTGAGGTTTGCGCAACATAGCAACAAGTAACGTATGCAAATTGGATTCCAAGTATTGTAGCTTGATTGTTACTATTAATTAGGAATACCACGTAACTACGTTTGTAGGCAAGAACCGTGAATGAATTTGAATCAGTAAACTGGTGTATTGAGGAATTTGAAGAATCCTACTGAGACTGGAGATTATGCTTTTCAGTGTTTTTTCAGGCTTCATTTGCATATTGAATTAGTGAAATTCATAGTATTGATGCTAGATTAGGCATGCAAGGTGTATGCCCTTTGAACAGTTCAGTGATCAGATGCACTTGCATACGGAAATACAAACATGTAGCAAGTAGGAATTCCTATTATTGATGTTACATGAGGCATGCATGGTATTGACGTAACTCATTAAGATTGCATTTGTTGTTCATTTGGGATGTTCCCTAACATAGCAACATGCCAAACTATTGAGAAAGCTCATTGAAGATTGCTTTTGTTATTCATTGGGATGTTTCCTGATCTAGCAACTGAACAACCTATTGCATAACTTCGTTATGATTGCTTTTGTTATTCATTTTGGCTGTTCCCTGACATAGCAACACACCAAAGCTAATTGCATAACTCATTTAAGATCTGCAAATTGGGAGGTTCCCTCACATAGCAACCCATCAAGCTATTGACTTAACTCATATAAAATTGCTTTTGTTATTCATTTGGGACATTCCCTGACATAGCGACATGCCAAGCTATTGCGATACCTCATTTAAGATTGCTTTTGTTATTAATTTGGGATGTTCCCTGACATAGCGGCCCACCAGGCTATTGTATGGCTCATCTGAGATTGCTTTTGTTAACTTCATTGGAGATGTTCCTGACATAGCGACATGCCAGCCTGTTGACATAACTCAGTTAAAATTGCTTTTGAAATTCATTAGGGATGTTCCCTTGCATGACAGGCTTTTGCATATCTTTGAATGCTCCCATGTTCTTTTTACCAGTAGTCGAGAATCTCTCCAGAATTTTGGGGCCTGTAATATCTTCGAACTTGTGCTCAGTTGCAGGAAATGTTCTTGGCTATTCTCTATTTGCTAAGCTCTCTTCTTAAATTGAATCTCTTTTAGCATAGACATATGAATTGTTTGTGTCTGGGAAGAGTCACAAACCGAACCCAATTTTGCAAATAGGACATAGCTAATGCCATTTCTGCAATCAGCCCCTGAACTTGTACTATCAATTTCACCTTGATTTACCTGATTGGCGATTTTCTTTGGAAGATTCAGTGCTCTGTTGTAGGATCATTGGCACTATTGATTTACCAGGATGAAATTTAATTCTCAGATGGAGAAGTACTCTGGTATGTGTGAATATTTTGAAATTATTTTATAGTCTTTGTCTTTTGTTTTATACTTGCCAAAAGAACTGGTTGATTATGTTTGCAAATTGTATTTTATTATGAAATGTGAAAGGATTTTAGTGTTTATAACAGCACAACCATGAAATATTCCATGGTATTGTGCAACTTTATTACTTATTTAAAGAGCCTGTGCCCTGTGAATTCTGTATTCTTTGATTTCATCCATCAATTTGTCATGGTTGTTAATTGTACATGGAGTTGTTGTAAATGTGGGGCAATGTTTCCTATTTTTTCTAGCTCCAAATGAAAAGATTTCTATAGTTGAGGTGTAACTTTATTACTTGGTGCTTAGAATTTTTTTCCTGTCATTTCTGTATGTGAGCATAGATCTACATGTACGCATAACATCGGTTGCATCTTTAGAATTTCCTTTGATAAATTCAGCTTATTTTGAAGAGGATCAATTCCATTTTTTGACAGCCACAGTGGTGTTGATAATTATACTCCAGTCTGGCTTGCGTCCAAGACTTTGCTGCCTTTCGCCTTTGCAATTGTCGGTCTCTCATTTTACCAATGCATTTATTTGCAACATACAGGGAATTACTGGAGTCGCATTAAAAGTCTCTCGGTGTATATATGCCAACATATTGCAATTACTTTAACCTATTGACAACTGGAACTTTGTGTTCCCTGCACAAAATGGGAATGAAAGGATTCGGTAGTCAATGGATTAAATTCAAACCTCGTTTAATGCTTATTTAGGGTGAATGAAATGACATGCTGATCAAAATTTGAAACGCATCTTTGAAGAAAGCTGGAAATAATCACAACTACGTGAGAAAGCAAGGAATTACTGGATTATAAAGAATTAACTATGAGATGACAGCCAAAATTTGTACTTCTACAGTTGTGTGTTGTACAAGTACACCTGATTCATATTGGATGAAAATTTGATCAAGGAATGTTTTTGAAAACTTGTGAAACTGGATGAAACTTTGAGAAAATTTGATGAAAGCTTGTGAAACTGGATGAACCTATGAGAAACTTGGATGAGCAATAATATGGAATACACGATAAGCTTATGAAAGGAGTGAATGACATCAATTCGACTTGCTATTAATGTGTGACGAACGGTTGATGATCTACACAAATTTGAGTTGCCAATTGAGTGAACTGATTTCGGTACCACATTCCTCGCCGTCGTGTACTTGGGGCACTGCCCGAGAGAGAAAATGAAGAAGTTCTTCCGGAAAAGACGTTCAGTAAATTTATCAAAACTCTCTTCCTCTTCCTATTCTCTAGGCTCCAGTAAACTGAACCTAGCCGAGGATGTCCCAATTTCAAACAGGTAAGATTGCTCTTTTTTTTATCTCTCTCATTCGCATTTTTATCCTCTTTTTTTATCTTTGTTATTCCCATTTTTTATCCTCATACCTATAGCTTCCAACCATGACTAATTTATTATAATTATTACTACCTATTACTAGTAACCACCTATGGCATAACTTTCCCTCAGCAAGAAATTTGTTCACATTGTGCTGCACTGCACCCAGGTGAGATGAATGGGAATCGGGCAGGAATTATTCCTTGATAAAACTTATGCACCTAATAGCTGCACTGCTAAAGCCAAGGTAATAATGCAGCAATTGTAGAGTGCTTGATTGTAAGCGCTAGACATGTATAAAGGCCAATCTTTATTACTATTACAATTATTTTCATTACTATTATTACTAATTTTTGCTTTAGGTTAATTTTGTCGAGTTTTATGCTTAACTCAGGAAAGATTATTATTTTTGGCAACAATGTATGATATGTGAAGATTACTCATTTGTAACAGGGTTATTACTCATTTCCACTGACTCATGGAGGCAGCCATTCGTACCACACTCCCCCTCCCCCTCCAAAAAATATTTTAATCTTCATCAAAAATGTTCTTGTCTTTTTCTTCTTCATCTTGCATCTATAAGTGCTACCTTTCTCTTTGTCACATTGTCGTCTTTAAAAGGTGCAATCTCTTAATCATTTTTGAATAGATATTCTTTTATTTCCTTTGTCATCTTATTCTAACTTTTGTTTCCTGTGTTACTTTTTTCATCCTCCCCACTTAATATTACTCTCAACTTTATCTCTCTTCTCTCTTCTGTTTTCAATTCATTCTTAGTCTCCATCATCACGTCCCACTTTTCATCTTATTTTTTTTTTTACAAATTTTCTTACTTTCTTTTTTTAACATTCTTATTTCTCTTTTTATGAAACCGAATTCCTTTTAATTCTTCCATTAATCAGTGTAATACATTCCCCCACGTCAATGTTTTCAACCCACATAACTGCACCCTTTTCCATCCATCCTACATGTTTGCTCTGTTTTGCTATGCCTGTTCAACTTTGTTGATGTTAATCACCATAGCAACGACACAGACAGGGCAACCAACCTTCTGTCACTTTCTGACTCATGGCGTTGAGTCCTTTGAATAATTCACATGATCTTTTGGCAAAGAGCAAATGGGTTCATTCATAAATTTAAGCTTAAGCTCCGGTCACATAGGACCCCGGAAGCAACACAATACACCCCGACTCGTTGTTCCGAGGCAGTTAACTGTGAATTAACAAAGAGTCGGGTGAATCGTGTTGCTTCCGGGGTCCTATGTGACCGGGGCTTTAGATGTTTCTAAAAGAGGCTTTTTGTTCATACAGTCATCTGCTTGAGCTTGATCCAGTGGATAAGGCCAAAAATTTGGTTGGCTGCCCAAGAATGACTTTATTGAAAAATCACATCAGATGATTTGAAAAGTATCTTATTTTTTTTTAATTTCTTTTTTAATAGATTTCTTTTAGAAAATGGGACCTAGAATGGGAGTAAATAGCCCTAAAATGTCTGAAAAAATCTTTTCATGGTTTATTGCACATGTATGATTTTTTTTTAATTTGAGCGACAAGAAGAAAAAAGTTCAAGTCGGGCCAAATTGTCAGAGGATTGTTTAGTATTGGGCATGCAACCAAGTTTATTTTGGTTTTATCAGAAAGCAGGATCAAGTATTTATATGGAAACAGATAATAACCCAAGAAAAGTGAGGAAATTTGATCAAAAACCTTTATTTTAGATTTATCATATCATTGTTGTTTCCACCAAGTGACAGTACTCAAAAGATACTGTTGTATGAAGAGAATGAATTCCTGGCATTACACTAAAATATATTGTTTGAAATGTTGACATTTTAAAGAGAGAACTGTATAGAGCAGGTTTCAATGAAAACTTTACTTTTACACTGTTTCCATGCAATTATCAATTTTGACTATTTTTACAAATGAAAACAGTAGTATACTACAGTATAAAACTATTGCTGGGGTTCAATTTTCGCGAATTTTGCAATCATGAATTCACCAAAATTTTCACTTATTATTCCGTATGCCATGACTTATGTGCAATAATCTTTCAAAACATAAAAATAGCAACTTTCCTATATGTGAAAAGGTCTTTTTATTTAGTGAATTGGGCTTTTACAGTGAGTGATATATATATATATATCTCCTGTTTTTGCAATGTAAAGATAGCTAAAATGTAGAGGCATGTAGATGGATAAATACCCCCCCCCCCCCACCTCCGGGAACAGAGAAACATATAAGAGACATTTGTTAATTTTCAAATATATCTTTTTATTAGGACTCTGAATCAGTAAAAACAAATATGAAATTAGACTTCCTTTTCCTCTTTTGCGTTATAATGAAAAAGAACTGATGAAATATCCCTTTTGTGTTTTGTAGATATGAAACCTAAACTAGACTTTGCATTTGTTGGTTTTATTGCATATAATGATAATAATGATAATACATGAATTTTCTTCAGATATCTTACAGATGGAATAGAATAAGTATTGTTCCTGTTCAGATTGCATAAATATAATTGGAAAGAGAAATATGTCAATGGTAGAAAAAAACTAATAAAGTAAATATTGAAACAACAAGCTGCTCTTTCCATAAACTGATTATGTTCAATAAGATTTATCAGATTAATCAGAATTATTAAATGGAGTTTTATTGCTTGATTTACACGTAGCCATGAAAATGAAGTACTATCTTAACTCATTGACTACTGAATTCTTTAATTCCCATAGACTTAAAGCCCCTGTTACATAGGGCCCCAGAAGCAACACGATTTAAAGGTAGAAAACTGCATTTGCACACATTACGGTTATGCTTACAACTTGTTGTGTACCTCACATATGCCAAAATAATAACCTCTCTGAAGTATTTTGGTCGAATTTAGTCCAGAATATTTAATTCAAATAAAAATCTATTCTATCATAATTCATCTTAAAACCAACGGTATCGCGATACTCCTAGCGTATTCCGGTACCACACACACACACACACAAAACATAAGAGCACATACAGTGCGCACTTCAATACACTGCCACACCATGCGGAATACGCACTGAGAGAGACTCTTGCGCTATTGGTCAACGAGGGGTTAACGGCTGTTTTGAACTTTGAACGTACGGTGAATTAGTTCGGTGCCCGAATAGAAGAATTATTATTGGAATAACTATAAATGCACCTATCATGATCCATCTTTGTGCTTAATTGATTTGGTGATAAGTTCTAACATTTAGTACTCTTCTACATAACACAACAATCTTGGAAAATCAAATTTTAGGCTGCAAAAGAAGTATTCTACCTTTAACACGACTCTTTGTTCTGAGGCAGTTAACTGTGAATTAACAAAGAGTCATGTTGAATCGTGTTGCTTCTCGGCCTCTATGTGACCCGGGCCTTATGCTTGGACTACCCAGTTCCAGTGGGTTTTATAGATCTCAAATTCCTTAAAGGCATTTCAAATAATGAAAATGATATGTTTGATTTTAGATATATTTGATGTAGATATATTTGAAAGAAATACCTTGAGAAAGTCATTTGCATTGTATATGAATCGGAGCATGTATCAATTAAGAATTTGTTCAAATCTTTCTACCTTTCATAATTAATAGACTCATTCTCTCTTTCTTTATTCTATTTATAGTGTGCCCTCATTTGATGGGGCTGAGCGTGAGCAAACATCTGATCCGAGAATCGCTTGCGTTCAGAGAGGCAAGAAGGGCTTTGGTTTCGTTCTACGTGGAGCTAAAAGTAAGTAATTGAACCACTTACAAGTAACATTTTGACCAAAGTTAAACAAAATATGTTCCATGAAATATTATCATACAATGTTGTTAAAATATACATGGAAGTAAGTGGTAAGCTGGGCAATCTAATCGTAATTGTTGGTGAAATAGCAGCATGAAAGTCCATGATTGAAAGAAGTTACCAACGATTTTTAAAGATCAAGTTTTGCTACCTCTGTCACTTGCTTTTCTGAGTCCAGCAATGGGTACATTTGGATGTCTGCACCTTCGTTTAATATGGAAGTGCCATGGTGTAGTGGACCTGGCTCTCGCCTTTCAAGATGGCTGCGGTTCAAGTCTCGCCCATAGCTTAAATTTTCTTCCGCAAAAAATCAAAGCACCCAGCTGCACTCTACCCAGGTGTGATTGGGTACTAGTAGGAGACAGCAACACATTATCTGGTGATGTGAGCACCTATATAGCTGCATTGATGCTGGGCTTGAATAGCCATCTAGTGACTGTGAAATAATATCGGAAGCACTTTGAGCAGTCTTAATAGACATGATAAGATGCTATGTAAATCCACAATGTCATAAATTGGCAGATTCACCAGCAGACATCCAAATGCCTGCCAGAGGCTTGCCCAACATAACATTATTCTTAAATAAAATATATGTATTTTTTAAGTATGTTACATCATGAAATAGACTCACTTTTAAGATAATTCAATTTAATATACTCATCTCATCTCCTTTTCTTCCCCCTTGCAGGTCCCCAGGGTGGGGCAGTATCATTCACCCCTTCCAAAGACTTTCCCGCCCTCCAGTACCTTGAACACGTTGACAAAGGCAGCCCAGCTGACCGAGCCGGACTAAAAATGGGGGACTTCATTCTTGAGGTAAGAGATTCCCCTCCCCCTCAATCTAGATTTTCTCCCTCCTAATAGGTCCCCAGGGTGGGGCAGTATCGTTCACTCCTTCCAAAGATTTCCCTGCCCTCCAATACCTTGAACACGTTGACAAAGGCAGCCCAGCGGACCGAGCTGGCTTCAAAATGGGGGATTTTATTCTTGAGGTAAGAGATTTCCCCCCCCCCTCAATCTAGATTTTCTCCCTCCTAATAGGTCCCCAGGGTGGGGCAGTATCGTTCACCCCTTCCAAAGACTTTCCCGCCCTCCAGTACCTTGAACACATCGACAAAGGCAGCCCAGCGGACCGAGCCGGCCTCAAAATGGGGGACTTTATTCTTGAGGTAAGAGATTCCCCCCCCACCCTCAATTTAAGTTTTACGCAGCGGCCCTTACATTTATCCCCGACCTCGGATGGGGCCTTTCAAATTCACCCTGAGCAGATATTTTCCCATCTTGAAAATGTTGAACATGGCGGGGCTGAAGCTGTGAATTATTCTCAAGGTAACTTAATTTCACAGCATTTCCTCATTCTACCATTACTGATCTATACCTTTAATGGAAGCTCAAGAAACCACAGACGATTTTGTCTATTTGGGGATTTAAAAAAAAAAAATACAATCACCAGTTATATCTAATGAACAAAAAGAATAGCAACAGCAGATTGATTTGTTTTCAGAAAAAATAGATTTAGCAACTAGATAATGGAGGAAGTTGTATCTAGAGAATTAATTTCTCTAAATAGTGTATTAATCATATGATAACAAAAGTCACAAAAGCTAATATAGAATCCCACAAGCAAAACTTATTTCAAAGTTACATTTGATTTTACCAGGTTTCATAATGGAATCAATGAGCTACCTGGCTTAAAAGGGGGAATTCTGAAGCATTATTCCACCAGATACAGGAACTAAACAATTAATTCATGTATTCTGCTCAAGATTCCCCAAAACAATCCCCCATGCTTGTTGCAAAAGCCCCCTATGAAGTCCCTGGCATTACATTTCGTGTTGGGTTTGCCCAGTAAGTCTAAAAGTAACCCCATGATTCACAAAACAGGGGTAGAAGAAGGATCAATTTGTCACTCAAACATAGTTTTGTTCAATACCCCTAAAACATCTGCAAGTCCATACTCTTCATGCTTTTACAAATCCTGTAGGCCCGGAAAAGTCCATGAAATGACATTTGTTCGTGGGCTGTCAAATCTAAAAGTAGGGTTGTGATTCAGAAGAAGTTAGGGGGAGAAATGTCTTCTTGTGGGTAATTCCCTCAAAGTTTTAATTCCTAGCAGAACTCAAAATTGTGCTTTGATACTTTTCTTTAGTTTTTCTGTTGTAGGGACCTTGTGAAAAACAATGCTGTGCATGATCACTGACTGGGCAACCCTACTGAAATAAAACAAATAAATAAAGATAAAAATAATCAAATTATACAAGCCCCAATTTTTTAAATGTTGAAGTACACTCCAACGTTTCACAATACCCTTTGGCCCTAAAAAATTGTGTAGTGATAATTTTTTATATAGTGATTACAGTTAGCAAAGAATTTTGATGACCCACTCTGTATTTCCTTAGAACAAATTAGAGTCTACCCAAAAAGTATAAATTATAAAACCCAAAAAATTCTTTAACAGGAGCAGAAAATTCAGATGAACAAAACAAAAAATGTTTGAGAAAAATTGGACAACTAATAAGAAAGTTATGAAGGTTTCAATGTATCTAGACATTATGTCAATTGAAAATTCTGGTTAGTAATGCACTCATGATGTCATCAAATGGCAACATGTCTAAAAATTCTCACTGATTTGCTCATTTTTCCCAACTTTAAAAAATTCATAACTTTTCTTTTACTTGTCTGATTCTCCGCAAACTTTTTTTTGTTATGCTCATCAATTTTTATGCTCCTATTAAAAAAAGTATTATTTTGGGGGTAAACTCTTCTTTTAACCAAACGTTGATTTGTGTGTTCCCTTCATCTGCATCGTCATCTATATAATCTCCAAATAAAATCTACTTATTGTTGTTAAAATATCAATTTAAAATTCTGTGCAGCAAGAACCTGTCCCTGAAACTTCTTTTAAACGAATGAAAAGCATTCATGAAATCATACTCCCTCCATGTAAGCACATGTCTGCAAGATGAAATAAAAAATTCTATGTTGCAAAATTTGTTTCTTAAACTTCTAAAGAATGAAAAACATCCATGAAATCATACTCCCTCCTCCATGTACGCAAGCCCCAGATTGCATGTCTGCAAGATGAAATTTATTGCAGCCTGTTACGAGCCCGATCTAAATGTCTCCCTGGCGTGGGAGGAAGAAGTAGACTAGAAACCCAAGCCCAATTATTCTAAGTTTAAGCCGCCTTGTCACCCACTGGGGAACAGTTGTGGTATATTTTTGAGCTATAGTCATCTCACGTTTCCTGTTTTATGTGCGTAATGTTTGTGGTTGTGTGGTGATTAGGGTTTGGAATTAGAATGTGACTCAAATATTTCAAGGTTATACCCTTTCTAAGTAGTTTTTCTATGTTTTGTTTGGTATCCATGAAAGTTCCCTTCTGTACCCCTTTCCCTCAACCTCAACTTCCCAGCTAATGTTCATCTCTCTTGCTTTTCTATTCTTGTTTCAATGTTCTCTCTTTTTCTATCCCTCTCCACATTAATCTCTCTGTCTTTCTCCTTTTACTTTCTCCTTGTTACCCATTCTATGCTTTTTCTATGATTGTTAAATCTTTTGATGTAAGAACTCTCTTAATTAAGAATTCCTCTCCCTCATTCTCGACTTGCCTGTTCATGTTCATTGATATTTTTCTCTCACTCTTGTCCTTTCATCCCTCTACATCTGTCTGTTTTTTCCTCAGCTGTCTGTCTCTTTCCCTTTTTTCTTTTCTGTTGTCTTTTACATCTCTACCTTAAGTCTTCATCTTCCAATCATGTTGCACATTCTTCCCACTTTCTTATTTCTTTCACCCTTCTTCAACTTTCTTAATGTCATTTCTAAAGATAGTGTGGAAACCCCTAAATCATAATCTTAAAAAAGAACTGAGTGAAAATCAAACATAGTTTTGAAACAGACAATATTTAGCAAATGAGTTGTCCCTATCATAACAAGAAGATGAAATTAAGGAGTTTGGGGATCTTTATTGATGCAACACTTTGTATATTAAGTGATTCAAGTTTACATCCATCAACAGTATTTACATGTAAGATTTGGCTGTCACTCTGAATCTTGTTCCCTACATTTTATTTCACACCTTATATCCCTCACCTGCCAAATCACCAATTAAATAGGATAATCCACCACAACAGACTTATAACTGAACAGGTGTTTGTCTTAAATCTTAAGATAAGGAAAGGAAGTGGTACTCCACTACCCCTTTAATGTGCTCTTTAACGATACCTGAAGTCTTTGCAGCAAACATCTCTTGGTTCTCAGGGATGATATAAAGAGAAGATGAGGCATTCCAGTTCAGAAGTCCTTATGGATCATATTCCCATTAATAAGACACTATTTTCTTCAATTCTTATAGTCAAATTTGAATACTAAAGTTAACTGGCTGCTGAGCTGATGTCTATCTGCCCTTTAGTATCCCTTAGCCTCCCCCTTTTCCCCTTTTTTCCTCTCTCTTTCTCTCTATCTTCTTCCCTCTCCATCCCTAATACCTGCTTTCTCAGTTTTCCCCTTCTCTCTCTCTCTCTCTCTCTCTCTCTCTCTCTCTCTCTCTCTCTCTCTCGCCTCCTTCGTAGCTTCCCTCTGTGTCCTATTATCTTTCTTTGTATTTCGTCTCCCTTTCCAGTGTAAATTTTACATCAAATTATTTTATGAGAGGCGCAAAAATAGTTTTCTCGGCCCGACAAGAGACCTTGGTAATTTTAATGGTCAGCTTTTGAGTAAAATACTGTGTATAATCAGATATGTAGTGTTGTAAATATTATGTAAATATTTCGAACTGTAAATTAATTTTCCCAATCATTTGTTTGATTTTCTTTAGATCAATGGGGAAGATGTTATTTCAGCCCCTCACCAATATGTTGTCAACCTTGCCGTCAGTAGTCCTGACACCATCGTAATAAAGGTTATCACAGTGCATAACACCCCCATCACTTTATTGTACATCTCGCTCAAAATATTATATTATAACCATATCTGTCTCCTTCCCTGACCAACAGATAAATGGAGAAGACGTCATCTCAGCCCCACATCAGTATGTCGTCAACCTAGTGGTCAGTTCTCCGGACACGATTATGATAACGGTCATCACAGTGCCAAACTCTAACCCTCCCAACCGCCCCACTCTGTATCATTAATGTAACTATATTGCTCTTTCAAAATAAATGATTATAACAATATTTTCATCTTTCTCCACCCAACAGATAAATGGAGAAGACGTCATCTCAGCCCCACATCAGTACGTAGTCAATCTCGTGGTCAGTTCTCCGGACACGATCGTAATAAAGGTCATCACAGTGCCTAACTCCAAGGCTTACTCATGGCTCAAAGATGGCGGAACGCTCCGACGACCTGGCAACAGTAAGCATTTCATTTATCTCATTGTATAGCCCGCATCACATGTCAACCACGGAAAGGGGGTTTAATAGCAAACAGTACAGAACAAAGTAAAAAAATTGTCCCATTTTCAAATAGGACACCCCTTCAGAAAAAAAGTAGGGCGTACAGACATCAAATCAAAGTAGGGGAAGGATTTCTGTATTAAATGATAACTACAGTCAAACCTTTCTACAGAGGCCACCCCAAGGGAAACAGTAAAAGTGGCCACTGTAGACAGGTGGCCTCTATAGACAAGTTCTATAACATGCACTTTCACCTGGAGGGAATCAATTTAAGTGGCCACTATAGACAGGTGGTCACTATAGACAGTGGCCACTATAGACAGGTGGTCACTATAGACAGTGGCCACTATAGACAGGTGGTCACTATAGACAGTGGCCACTATAGACAGGTTTGACTGTATATGAATATTTGAACGCAAGCAAGTCTACTTACTAAGACCTATTAGCTCCTGCATAGTCCGACGCATGAGGCAGCCATCCTCTTCCAGCTTTGTCTATTGGAGAGTAGTGATCTTTTATATGTGTCATCCCTTCTTTTGTAATGCAATGATATCGCCCTCATTTATTTACTAACAGATTGGTAGAAATCAAAATGCATCAAACAATAGTATACATTACAAGTTATATTTTTTGCAAAGTAACAGAAGGGCAGAAAATCTACGCATCCCTACGTTAACTTTCTATATAACCGTCACTTCTGTGATTCAACAGTTCTTGATTAGAGTGTTCATATTTTTTCTCTTTATTTCTAATTTTTTTCCAGGTCCTAATCTTCCTATCAGCACGCCTGCGACGAAATCAATAGCCATTTCCAGTCAGGACCAAAAATCAAACAG
Source organism: Temnopleurus reevesii (assembly GCA_036244855.1). Classification (NCBI taxonomy): domain Eukaryota; kingdom Metazoa; phylum Echinodermata; class Echinoidea; order Temnopleuroida; family Temnopleuridae; genus Temnopleurus; species Temnopleurus reevesii. Next base: position 65,445 of record BQKZ01003843.1, read on the forward strand.
TGAGTCGTTAAAGTTATATCCATATATAAAATAGAATATTCCTGATTACAAGCAACACTTACTTTCAGGTGAAGCCATAAGCAAAAGGTCATCAAATTTGTAATATAATAGCAGCTATTAACTTGAGAAATATTTGAATTAGATGCTTTCAATAGCAAAAATGTCATTTTATGACTATTATCCAACATTTGTTCATAGGGTACAACGGCATGACTGCATCAGTTCAATGAGAAAATTTGGCTAAAGTCATCCCAATTGACTTTTTTTTTCATTTCAGAAAATATATACATGTTTGACACATCTCTTAGAACTTTCTTCACTCCCCCCTTTTGTTGATGCAATGGTTTGTAATTTTCTGATATGAATTGTTTACCTGCAAGAAATGTTGATAGCATCCCTTCAATGACATTCCAATTCTGTTTGAAAATGATAAACTCTCTTTCATATTCTTTCTCACCAAGCATCACACATTGTATAGAAAAAAAAGTTGTGATCATAAATGATTTTGATATTTATATATGGATATGAATATTTCTCTTTGTATTTTGATGCCCAGACCCAGTCATTCCAGTCAGCACTCCAGCATCAGTCAGAGCTGTTTCTATTTCAAGTCAAGAACAAAATGCTGTTGGTGAGCTAACATTGGTATTCTTTGTAGAACAAGAGTATATGAATTGTAATGGCCCCAAAGCAAATCCCTTCGGAACACTAGTCCCAATCGTTATGGTTCAGCATTTCAAGTTGGCATATCAAGTAAATTCAAGTCCAAAAAGGAATGTTCAAATGGAGTATTCTTCATATTCTATTTAAGAAAAAGTATAAGAATAGTAGTGATACAATTCAGATTCCTGGGGAACAATACCTCCATATAAAGGGGGAATTCGTCAATGTCAATCAATCCGATTTTCTTGCATAATAGGTGCAGGCATGAGTTAGATTGCTTTAAATATCGGTAGAAGTCTAGATTCATACAAACAAAAATACAGAAGAACTGTTATCAACCCTGACACTAGGGATCATTTCAGAGAGTCACACTGCTTGAGTAACCAGCATGCATGATTAGTGTTAGCCAAACTTTTATATTAGTTTGCCTTGTGAAGATAAGTTGTAAATAATTCTATTAATTTCCTGGCAATCTCCTCTTTGTTTACTACAGATGAGCTGGATAAGGCAATAGACAGTGCAACATCAACTCCAAAGTATGTTTCTCCCACATCCTCACGTACTCCCAGCATACAAGAGGACGAGCCGAAAGTTGCCTCGATACGCAAGCGGCCGATCCGCCACCAAGT
>BQKZ01003844.1:8376-19117 GCA_036244855.1 Temnopleurus reevesii
AGTTCTCCATGTATGACACCACAGATTATGCTAATTAGCTATACGCATGCCAGTTCAAGGATGCCCAGCACAGGTGGAAATGATGACTTTGAAAATTCATAACTTTTGAACGGATTATCCAATTTTGCTCAAATTTTCACAGTTTGTTCATCTGATTTGTCTTCATTTACTGATAGTACTTTATTTCCTGGGTGTAATTCCCCTTTAATATGCATAGCCTTCATTTGTTTGTATGCTTGATCATAAAAACCTTTGAGAATACATGTATGTAGGAAATTATTTTTACAAAAATATGAATAATTGGAGCAAAAATGTTATGCCATGCCCAATCATTCAAGGTAGGACATGTTTTATTCTCTCGCCCTCTTTAATGACAATCATGCCACTTAGGCTAAGCTGTTAATTACAAATTCATTCTCCATTCTATATATACGAGCATACATGTAATATAAAAAATTCCTTCATCTGGTGAGTCACAAACAATGGCAACTCTATCCTGATTTCCAAAGTAAATTCCAACCCTTCCTAGATAAAGTTCATGCATGCTACTGTATGCTACCACTACACTGTAAACATTGTTTGCTAGAAAGACAATGGAATTCAAGCCATAAATACCTTGGCTAATTGCTGCTGTTAATTAGATTTTGTATTAATGGCCCATAGAGATATCTCTTTCAGGCCATTAATCTCTTGGTTTTATGGCACATGTAAATATAGTTTACAGTCACTAAGTTTGGTTAGCTATTGGAGTTTCATGATATGTAAAGAATAGCAATCAACCTTTTTACGGAGCAGCTGATGATGTTCAAAATCAAACCCTCATTAAGCGGAAGAGGGGGGGGGGCATCCATCCCCACTACGTTTTATGCGATACCTCCTCAATGCAAAAATAGCTGAGCAACATCTCAACACTTTTTTCTTTCAAGCATTTTTTAGAACAAATTTGTTGTGTTTTCATACCATGCCATGGGCATTTGAAAATATTCTTCAAATTTCTAAAAAAGGCAATGTCAATGTATGTACAAAAACGATGTAAGATATGTTAGCACTTAATATCACAAAGATACAAATACTTTGATATTCAATGGTTGAAAATGATTCATGTTTGCATGATTTTGCTTGAAATACAATATCCAACAAATTTTAACTCAACAAAAACCGCAGGTGGTGAAAACAAATGAATATAGATAAAGAAATTCATAGAATAAAGAAACAAAGAGAAAATTGATTTCTATGTTGAAACGTTTGGGTCATAGCATATTGGCAAAAAGCCCTCTCCAATTAAGTTTAAGCACTTGCTAATCTCGCTGAGGAATACTCATTAAACTTGACTGAAAAGAATGTGATGCAGTGTAAATTTTACTGAATAACCTAATTGTCTCTGATGACTACCAGCAATCTCTATTATTATAATTTGAAAATAGAGCTGCCATCAATCTGGAGATTAAAATTATTGCAAATGAGTGGATAAATCATTTGCATGTTCTCATAATTTTACTTAGTAGAAGATATTTGGTTAAGTTGTATAACTGATGTTTGAAGTCTTTGAAATCATTGAAGTTTAACAGTTCTGGGAAATAGTTAGAAACTGCAAATTTTGTAAATTTTGCGTAGGGGAGATATTGCATGAATCAAAATTGAAATTTTTGTAATTATGGAAATATGAAAATATTTACAAAATGATGGTATTTTGTTTTCTTTCAGGCCTCGTTCCGACAGAAGAGGAGTTGTTAGAATATGAGGAAGACGCCCAGGCAGCAGGATCCAAGCCCCCTGCCTCTGTATTGGATATCACATGTCAAAAGAAAGGAACTCACTTCACGTATGGACCATGGGCTGACAGACAAAGGTATTAACAATAGATTGTTTGCTATTTCTATGATTTAAACAAGATTAAGCAGCATCAATATGAGGAGGATGCAGAGTGCTAGACTTAATGTGTCAGAAGAAAAGGACTCACTTCACGTATCAACCCTCGACTAATAGTTATAATTCTGTAGCGCTGGGCCCAACTCCTAAAATTGTGAGTGCACATGTGGATGCATACCCTATGGGATTTCTGTGCTCACACCATTAGAGTTTGGGTATCCCTTATCTAAGTAAAATAAGCAAAAAGTACTGTGGAGTTCCAGTGTTACAATGTATTGGAGGCTTGAGAGACACGTCTGTATGGTTTGATTATTTTATCGGAACTGCAGATATTCCTCAATAGTGGAGGTATTAGAGTATTCATCTNTATTAACAATAGATTGTTTGCTATTTCTATGATTTAAACAAGATTAAGCAGCATCAATATGAGGAGGATGCAGAGTGCTAGACTTAATGTGTCAGAAGAAAAGGACTCACTTCACGTATCAACCCTCGACTAATAGTTATAATTCTGTAGCGCTGGGCCCAACTCCTAAAATTGTGAGTGCACATGTGGATGCATACCCTATGGGATTTCTGTGCTCACACCAATAGAGTTTGGGTATCCCTTATCTAAGTAAAATAAGCAAAAAGTACTGTGGAGTTCCAGTGTTACAATGTATTGGAGGCTTGAGAGACACGTCTGTATGGTTTGATTATTTTATCGGAACTGCAGATATTCCTCAATAGTGGAGGTATTAGAGTATTCATCTCACTGGTATGTGTGGTTATAGACTCATCATCTTGGGGTGTGTGACTTCTCCCGGATGCTCGGATGTTCAGTTCTTCCGGCTGGGTAGTGTGGTCTCAGATTCTAGACTATTCAAGGAATATGGTACCCAATCATAACAAGTACAATAGTCAGTCAGTGTCCCTGTAGTTTTATACATCAATAATAAATTAAATATCCCGTCAACAACATCATATTTAATAAATGTTCCTAAAATTGGATGGAATCTGTATTAGATGTTTTGAATTAAAACTTGAGTAGATTTGCTAAATATTTCTTGAAGAAGATGCTTTGTATAATGGCAGAGTATCAATTATTTTCTTCTCCCCTGCATAGATTGTCCAGTGCTGGAGTAGTCAGACCTGTTCACAGTAGCCTCCTGTATATCATTCTGTTACATGTGTACAGACAAGCTAGCTGTTTGCAGTGAGCACTCTCTGAACTTCCTTAACCTGTATTTGCCCCTTTGATATCTTCCTTTCATTTCTATTTTATATTTTCAGGGAGTTTTTGATGAAGTTCTTTTACCCACAGCAGTACAACACACACCCTGCGACTCCGCAGGCAGTTGCAGGTGACAAGAGGCAGTTTGAGACTCTGGACATCACACTGAACATTGTTGAAGAAGCTACAATTGATATTCTATTCACCAAAAATAAGGTTTGCAAGTATTTTAGCATCTTTTGGCAGAATACAGAGTGAAGGCGCCGTAGTGTAGTGGTTCTGACTCTCGCTTTTCAACAAGAGGGTCGTAGGTTCGAATCCCACCTATGGCGTCAATTTCCTTCAGCAAGAAATTCATCCACAACATGCTGCACTCAACCCAGGTGAGGTGAATAGGTACCTGGTAGGAATATTTATTCCTTGAAACGCCAAGTACGCTGCGCTGGTGGCTGCCGGGCTAAATCCAGGGTAATAATGCTGCAATTGTAGAGCGCTTAGAGAATTCTAATGAAGAGTTTGTAAGCGCTATATAAAAGCCGTTCATTATTATTATTATTATTACAAACCAAAGTTTTATGGAAGATTTTGAACATTCATTAATATCCAATGTTGTTTACCCTCAGTTTCAGTATCTCAGATTGTCTGACATCTTCCCCTTCCATGATTTTGCATGCAAATAAAGATGGAATATTGATGACCATTCTACTCACAAAATTAACACAAAAACGAAATATACATATAAATTAATGGATGAATTCATTGAATGCATCATTTTCTAAAGCGCTTTGAACCTGTTTGGAATTAAGCTATATAAATTTTATGTATTATTGTTATTATTATAGCGAATAATTTATGACTTGTATATATCTCTTACTGATGAAAAGTTCATGGACCCTTTTCCAGTTATTATATTGAATAGGCAGGTTTACTAATAGATGCAAATTTTATGCATACCTCTAACATAAAGGTTGTTCTTGACAACTTGAAAGCTTGCTCGAGGCTTGCCTGACATAGCAACAAGTAATGTATGCAAACTAGATTCCAATTATTGTAGTTTTATTGTTATCAACCAGTCTTTGGAATACCACGTAACTACGTTTAACGCACATAAATTTGAATATATAAGTAAACCCGCCTATTCAATTTTACTTGTGCATTTTAATGAGGTCCAATAAGTCAACTTTTTGAAGCCAGAGTTCACCTCCCGTAACCTTATTTCTACTCTTTGTTCTGTTGTCTGGCATAGAATAGCCATCCTTAAAGGGGTACTATTATGAAAATACAAGTTGATCTGTATTGATGTATTATACCATTATCAATACCCTTATCAGTGAAAGAGAGTCCAAATGTGTTTCATATATTTAATAAATTTTTTTTTTCAATTTTATGTTGGCTTAGTAGGGAACGCCCCTAAAAATTTCTTTCAAATGTCAATCCTGTTGTGACATCACAAGAGTCAAGTTTGTTCACCTTGCTACATCATGTTTCAGAGCTGGTTCTGTAAATAACAAAAGGAAATATGTGGATCAATGAAAGGGAATGGGAATGCGCAATCACCTGAATTGAAATCTCTGCATTGATCCACATATTTCCTTTTGTTATTTACAGAACCAGCTTTGAAGCATGATCTAGCAAGGTGAACAAACTTGACTCTTGTGATGTCACAACAGGATTGACATTTGAAAGAATTTTTTAGGGGTGTTCCCTACTAAGCCAACATAAAAATGAAGAAAAAAAATATTATAAAATATATGAAACACATTTGGGCCCTCTTTCACTGAAAAGGGTATTGATAATGGGATAATATATCAATACAGATCAACTTGTATTATCATAATAGTAACCTTTAACCTTCCCACTTCTTTTGTTACTCCCTTCTTTGTCACATTCTTGTATCCTTTAGTCCAAACATGTCCCTACTTAATCAGTCCTTTTGTTGTGAAGATCATCCTTTGAATCTATACACAATATATGTCTCTAGGTCACTTTCAATGGTTAGTTATGTTCCATTGATGTTACATGTGTGTGGTGTGTATAAAGATGTAAGTAGAGAAGGACAGAATAAACTAGGCCCTGCCCAAGTTAGACAGTAAAGCCCAAGTCAACAATCGGGGTAATACCTTGTTCTGTGTTGGAGTTGACCCAAGAAAAGGACAGTCCTACATTACAATTATTAATAATAATATGAACAAGAGACCGAACCCAGCTGAAGATTGAATAATAGATGTTCACCTTGTGTGTGTACATCATAAGTCACCCTCAAGAGCCTTGTGCGTCACAGTCGAGTGAAATGTTAAAGAGTTTCTGACCTCAAATGTCTTGGTTTGTGGATTGTAAGGATTGTAAATGCCATTGTGATTATTACTGATCTTTTTGTTCTGAATAGATATGCTTGAGTAAATTATATAGCAATGATAATAAGCTTATGATAACTGATGAATGACAAAATTGATAGTATAGCATTGTTATTTGTATTATGAATTTCTTTATAATAATTTGAATATTCGCAATATTAAGAAAACCAAATAATTGCTATCTCCATCATCAACGGTATTATCATGAAAAAGATGGTAGCATTCCACATTTTGGTATAAATGGCTAGATTTAAAGACTTATGCTTTACACCAACATTTATTGGCATTGATTGTTACAACACCAAGATTATCGAAATGGATAAATGATGCTTTCTTCATTATTATTATACAGGAAACTAATGCATTCCACATAGACATGAAGCGAGGATCGTACATTGAGATCAGCATACCACAGATTGTCGGCATCGAGGGGTACAATACCAAGATCATTGGTCAGCTACTCATCTTGGATGCGGACACCAGCCTCCCGTACAGATCCTTCATCAAGAGTGAAACCTTGGAGGTGAGAAGGGAAATCCATATTTAAAAGATAATAAATCAATTTTTCATTAAAGTTGTATGCATTTCAATAAGATTTTATTTTGGTAAAAACATGTTTTATTGGATCTAACTCTAGTCTTTCAACTAGGGTGCTGCAGTTTGAATTCCTCTTAGGACATCAATTTTCTTTAGCAAGATATTCATCTAGATTGTGCTGCACTCAACCCAGGTGAGGTGAGCAGGTACATGGAAGAATAATTATTCCTTGAAATATTTGTACATGCATGCCAGAGGTTAATGGAGATAAATCCAGGGTTTAAGAATTGCAATAAGCACATGAAATGTTGTGCATAAATTATTTAAAATGAAAGTTTTGGCTGTATTTATTTGCTGCGCATTATCATTCGGACAACTGTTTTTTTCATAGATAGGAATACATTTAAAGAAAAAATGAATACCTAAGCACAACAAAAATGCAGGAAGCTACAAGAGTAAGTGGGCACATCAAAATTGAGGGAACTACACAATTTAAGACACATATCAAATTTATGTGTCTCCAAAAAGTGACCCCTTGCATAATTAGCATTTCTAGGAAGATGGCAAATAGCCTGTAGGAAATTTGTAACGTTCACATTTTCTTCAAACTTGATTAATAATCAAAATTGTTGAAATGGTTCTTTTTGGTAGTGTTCAAGTTCACAAAATGCTTTTGATTGATTGTTTTGTCCCTAGACCATTCTACTCCTTACCATATACAATGAAGAGTAATTCTTTTGTCCCTAGACCATTCTACTCCTTACCATATACAATGAAGAGTAATTTTCATATATACCCAAACTAAACACAATCTTTAATGTTGCTTTCAGTTCAAGATAGATGTTCACTACCCTCGATCATGGAACCATCCACAGAACTGGGAGGTGTCACTCACATTCAGCAAGGCAGATTGGTTCTTTATCTATGCTCACAAGGTCTTTCTTACAGGTAAGATTTGTCAATTGAATGATTTTTTTTATGTAGGGTAGATAAATAATTAAAATAATTCTTGCCTTATCCCAACATGGATATACACTCGTTGACAGTGCTTGACCGAGAAGCTGTGAACAAAATTCACAGACATTCTCGGGTAGGAATCAAACCATCGATCTCCTGGTGACTAGACAGGTGTCTTACCACTAGACCACCGAGAGCCGAGGGAAGTGGCGGGCTCGATTCGTGTTATAGCAGCAGGTACTGCGTAAATATCAATTGAATGATTTTTGTGTTGGGTAGATAAATAATTGAATAATTCTTGCCTTATCCCAACATTGATTAACACTGATTGACAGTGCTTTACCGGGAAGCTGTGAAAAAATTCACAGAAATTCTCGGGTAGGAATCGAACCCTCGATCTCCTGGTGACTAGACAGGTGTCTTACCACTAGACCACCGAGAGCTGATGGAAGTGGCGGGCTCAATTTGTGTTATAGCAGCAGGTACTGCGTAAATATCAATTGAATGAGTTTTGTGTTGGGTGGATAAATAATTGAATAATTCTTGCCTTATCCCAACATTGATAAACACTGATTGACAGTGCTTGCTTTAACACATGGTCTTTCTTACAGGTAAGATTAGTTCTTAATCTATGCTCACGATGTCTTTCTTACAGGTAATGCGATCAATAATAATGGTGGCTTTTTTATACAGTGCACAGGTCAAAATTATGTTAGTCACGGCACTTTTTAAACATACACAGAGAAACAGATATTGGAAACATGAAGAAGAAAGTAAAAAGCACTATTTGAGAATCAAAGTTTTAGTTCCATGTTTGTTCCCTGGGCGGTGTTTCACTAAGTTGTTCTTAAAGTTACTCACGACTTTAAGAAAGACTGGAGTATGTTAACGAGCGTAACACGCGTATTAAGATTCTCGATCATTCAACACAAGAACTGGTACCAGTCGTGCGTAAAGTCGTTCTTAAAGTCTTTCTTATCTTGATGAAACACCTCCCTGGTGACTGGTTTGCATTCCGCAAACAAGATGGTTCTTGATCTGTACTCACAAAGCCTTTTGTAAAGGCAACACAAATAATGTAATGTAATAGCAATTACTGTTGCATGAATATTTGTCACACTGAGCAATTCCACAACAGATTCGTGAATTTGTGCTGCTCAGTTATTCATTTAGACACTTCATTGCATTTTAACCTCAGACAATCCACTAACAATTGCTTCAAATACACACTATTTCATATGTTTTATACTAATCTACATGTATGTAAGTTGGTGCATGAACAATCCAGAATCACACACACATGCACAACGTATACATATTGTCATACCGGTATATTATTGTGATTATTTTTTTTGCCGGTTGCACTTAATGATTTCAATTCACAATCTCATGAAAGTAGTTCTATTCAATGTAATCTTCGGCTTGAAGACTGTAAACCTTGTAATCATTTTAAATAGCACTTGATTCATGCAAAATGATCTATGTTATCTCATAATCTATGTTTAATTCATTGATTTCTTCCAGATCTGATGTCAGATTGGTCTAGCAAAGGCAGGCAGGACCTGTTCAACTTTGTGCCCTACACAGTGCGTCTCAACATCACCCTGCATCAGTTTGAAGTCATGCTTCCAGTCAATGAATACAACTGGGTTGATTGTTCATCGCATCATGAGGAAAATGGTAAGTTTGCACCAAAGAAATATGTTAATCTGTAGAAAAATTATATTAGAGCATGATAATAAATGTCTGTAACAAGTTAATATCACTCTGGATCAGTTTGAAGTCATGCTTCCAGTCAATGAATACAACTGGGTTGATTGTTCATCGCATCATGAGGAAAATGGTAAGTTTGCAGCAAAGAAATATGTTAATCTTTAGAAAAATTATATTAGAGCATGATAATAAATGTCTGTAACAAGTTAATATCACTCTGGATCAGTTTGAAGTCATGCTTCCAGTCAATGAATACAACTGGGTTGATTGTTCATCGCATCATGAGGAAAATGGTAAGTTTGCAGCAAAGAAATATGTTAATCTTTAGAAAAATTATATTAGAGCATGATAATAAATGTCTGTAACAAGTTAATATCACTCTGGATCAGTTTGAAGTCATGCTTCCAGTCAATGAATACAACTGGGTTGATTGTTCATCGCATCATGAGGAAAATGGTAAGTTTGCAGCAAAGAAATATGTTAATCTTTAGAAAAATTATATTAGAGCATGATAATAAATGTCTGTAACAAGTTAATATCACTCTGGATCAGTTTGAAGTCATGCTTCCAGTCAATGAATACAACTGGGTTGATTGTTCATCGCATCATGAGGAAAATGGTAAGTTTGCAGCAAAGAAATATGTTAATCTTTAGAAAAATTATATTAGAGCATGATAATAAATGTCTGTAACAAGTTAATATCACTCTGGATCAGTTTGAAGTCATGCTTCCAGTCAATGAATACAACTGGGTTGATTGTTCATCGCATCATGAGGAAAATGGTAAGTTTGCAGCAAAGAAATATGTTAATCTTTAGAAAAATTATATTAGAGCATGATAATAAATGTCTGTAACAAGTTAATATCACTCTGGATCAGTTTGAAGTCATGCTTCCAGTCAATGAATACAACTGGGTTGATTGTTCATCGCATCATGAGGAAAATGGTAAGTTTGCAGCAAAGAAATATGTTAATCTTTAGAAAAATTATATTAGAGCATGATAATAAATGTCTGTAACAAGTTAATATCACTCTGGATCAGTTTGAAGTCATGCTTCCAGTCAATGAATACAACTGGGTTGATTGTTCATCGCATCATAAGGAAAATGATAAGTTTGCACCAAAGAAATAAGGAAATCTGACAGTAGAAAATTGATATTGCAGTTTGATATCTGAGAAGTTTTACATGCATTTGAATATGTCTGTAACAACTTAATATCATTCTTCATCTGTTTAAAATTATGGTGCCAGTTAATGCATAGAACTACATGTAGGTATATTGTTCATCATCTCATAAAGAAAATGGAAAGTTTATGAAGAAATTTTGATCAAATCCAAATTTTGTAGAAAGGAAGTGACAGAGAGTATACAAAATGCTGTAAGGTTGCACAAAGTTGTGCACACATTGTGATATTTCATAATTTTTTTAAGATACAATCAAGCCTTTCTGTAATAAGCAATTGTCACTCTGCATGAATTCATGATTTAAGATTTGTTCTATTTCATTTTTCATCCAAACAATAACATTTATTGATACATCAAATAAAAAAAAATTAAACATAAATGTACAGATCTGTCATTGAAAGAGAATATTAAGTAAAAATTAAATTGGAACCAGCAGGAAGCATAGCTTGTGAGACGCTGATCCCCAGAATGAATATTTAACTAAACATATTTATAAATAATCTAATTACCTTAATAAAGAAGAGAAGAAGAGAGGAAGAAAAGTAAGAAGGGCCTGGCGATGGGAGGTGGGGCGGCGGAAGGAGTGGCCGTATGAATAAAGATCTAATAAATAAATAAAATAAATAAATTATATCTATCATTACGTCACCCAGCGGAATTAATCACCATATTTCAAACACGTTAGATTCACATAGAACCTTATCGCTAAGGCGCTCCGGTGGTCTAGTGGTTATGACACTGGTCTAGTCATCCAGAGGTCGTGGGTTCGAGTCCCACCTGGTACAGCCTGTGAATTTTTTTCATAGCCTCCGGGTAGCTTAACACAGCAGTATTGCGTGTGCACCCCTTTGTGGGCCGTTGGCGACAATATTGAATAAATTATATCTATCATTACGTCACCCAGCGGAATTAAT
>BQKZ01003844.1:24063-49116 GCA_036244855.1 Temnopleurus reevesii
TCAGGTCATAATCGAGGTCAAAGGTCATCTGAGGTCAAATTTCCGAAATCTTAACCTGAAAACTTAACCTTGGCTCTCATTTCAAAACCCCTTGCCCGATTTTCATTGAACTTGCACAATAGGTCCATTGGGTAGCCCAAATAATGCAGAGCACTTTTCGGGTCATGATCGAGGTCAAAGGTCATCTTAGGTATCAAACTTGAATCATCTTTATAGAAATATGTCCAAAGCGTATTGCTATAATTTACAAATCGCGCAATGCAGGCGAGACTGCCAGGGCGGCGTTTCACTTGTTTAAAGGTAGAAAACTACATTTGCACACATTACGGTTATGCTTACAACTTGTTGTGTACCTCAGATATGCCAAAATAATAACCTCTATGAAGTATTTTGGTCGAATGTAGTCCAGAATATTTAAATTCAAATAAAAATCTATTCTATCATAATTCATCTTGACACCAACGATATCGCGATACTCCTAGCGTATTCCGGTACCACACACACACACACACACACACACACACAAAACATTAGAGCACATACAGTGCGCACTTCAATACACTGCCACACCATGCGGAATACTCACTGAGAGAGACTCTTGCACTATTGGTGAACGTGGGGTTAACGGCTGTTTTGAACTTTGAACGCACGGTGAATTAGTTCGAGGCCCGAATAGAAAAATTATTATTGGAATAACTGTAAATGCGCCTAGCATGACCAATCTTTGTGCTTAATTTATTGGTGATAAGTTCCAACATTTAGTACTCTTCAACATAACACAACAATCTTGGAAAGTCAAATTTTAGGTGATAAGTTCTAACATTTAGTACTCTTCAACATAACACAACAATCTTGGAAAGTCAAATTTTAGGCTGCAAAAGAAGTATTCTACTTTTAAGCAATTCAGGTTTTTTGAAAAACATATTGGTGTATCGTCAATAATTATATATAATTATGATTCAAGAGAACTAAGGAATAAGAAATAAGAAGTTTTGCTTTCTGTGAATCACAAAGTCATAGTGCCTTACCTTTGTGTTTTTAAATCATGGCATTATTTTCGCTTGCCAAAGCTCTTTGATAATAGAGGATGTAATAGTATGGATGCATTTTGGTGTAGTGTTTCTGACTCTATTCTTAGACTTAATCCTAACTAGGCCGGGGGCCTCAAAGGCCCCCCCTCGACGGATTTCGCGATCATTTCGCCGTGCGAAAATTTCTGATAACGCCGCTCGCTGACTTTTTTCTTTCAAGTTTCACGCAACTTTTAAGACCATTTTCACGGAAATCGCACCTACCGTTACGACGTTACGTAACATTTTATACACGCATGTCAGCCTCAAAACTGCTCCAAAACGTGATTTTGTGTACAAAGTCAATGCAAATTGGGTTTTTTCAATTAAATTCACATAGAAATTCATATTTTTGCTTCCAGTGGCTAAAATCAATTCATTTTAGCAGTATTATGCTTCAAAAAATAATTGCAATATATTTTGCTAAAAAAAAATAGAAAACAAAAGGTCGAAAAAACAATAAAATACATAAGAAATTGAAAAAACAATATAAAACAGAAGAAATTGAATTTGTCAGTACAATTTTTTTATATGGGATTATTTGATGTGATACCAGGAATACATATACAAAAAAATAGCTTTCTATCACTAGTATTTTGTGATTTAGAGCACAAAATGCATTTCTATGCATAAATTAGCATAATTCATTCTTTAAAAATAAGCGATGTACTTCAAAAATCTGATGATGCAAACTTGTAGATTACACGATACTCTACTCGCATGCAAATTTTCGCGGCGATAGCGCGATCGACGGCCGAGAACAGAAGGGGGGGCCTGGGAGGCGTCCCCCCCGGCTATAAGAACTCCCAAAACAGCCCGGCCTAGTTAGGGTTAAAAATGTGGATGGTGTCAGGTATTGATAGGTTAATGAATTCCTTTTGTCACCTAGCCCTAACTGGATTGAGTGTGCCTGCGTGCCTGTGATAGCCTTGTGTATCCTGTACACATACCACCCCACCCCACTGGACGAGGACGTCCCCCGCATTGTGGTCAAGCAAGGCCCCAGGGGTAAGCAGACATGGTCATCTGTCCCACCCCAGACCAGCTATGGAGGCTGGAGGAGGGGTGAGGCGATGGTGGACCCTGGGGCTCTGTCGGCTGATAGTCTCCAGCTGGAGGTGGACATTGGACCGCTGCTCGTCATGACGTACGGACCACTCGTCAAGATGATACCCTCCCTAAAGGTATGAAAATGATGGTGGTGGTCATGATGGTGATGATGATGATGATGATGATGATGGGGGTGATAATGATGATGATTAAAAGGGAACGATGAGGATGATGTTGATTGAGACAATGGTTGTGATGATGGTTATGATGTTAAATATAATATAATGATGATGACGGTGGTGAAGATGATGGTAACGATGATGGTGATACAGAGGATGATGATGACGATGATGATGGTAAAGATGGGGAAGATAATGATGATTATGGAGGTGATGATGGCGATGATGATGGTGATGGTGATAGTGATGGTGATGGTTAAAAGATGATTATGATGATGGGGGAGAGTAGGGCTTATAATGATATAATAAAGATGGTGATTATCAGCGCCCTAATCACCTCTTCTCATTGTTTTTATCCCTTTTCCTATTGTATACTTTAGGAGGACTTTCTTGGTTTGAACCAAGACATTGTGGACTTCATCTCTCCACCAAACCCCAAGGAGAAAAACAAGAGAGAGGAGCCTACCAAGTATGCTGATAGCAGAGTTCTCAACCCGATGGGGCTTAGAGCTTTCAACATCACAGTATCTCTCAACATTGATGGAATCAAGGGCTTTCTTCCAAAGGTGACAAAGTAGATTGATGCTGATTTTGGTAGCATAGAGAACCAATTGTGAATTCACATTTTTTGAAGAAGTATATGTATACAGGAGTGAAACCAAAACATTGTAATAATGTTTGGTTGGCATCTTTTACAAGAAAATATAAATGTCTTGGTATTTATTTTTAGATAAAAGGAAGAAATCGACACTGGAACTTTTGTTCCTGCTAAGTTTGAAAGGTTTTCCTGATAAGAAAGTAGTGGATATCAAATTATCTGGTATCATTCAATAAAACAGTGGGCACTTTGAGCAAGAGAAGGTACGTGCTGCAGGAGTGATGGGACTAAAGTGTAACTCTTGAACAATGTTCATGCTTCCGTATTTGATATTCTAAAAAAGTTTAATCTCTGATAATCCGTTTTTATTTTGGCAGTACTGCAGTAAGGCTGATGTTGGTTGAGCAACTCTTGTGATGGAACAGCTCTGTTTTGAGATGTGTAGAGAGTTCACTCAAACCAAATTACAACTTCTGCTTTCACCAATACTCCTCATGGTGCCAAACTCACCAACTCAGGTATGTGAGTCCTGGTTATAAAATGCCATTAAAGATGTGTAGGAAAGTCACTCAAACCAAACTAATATTCATGAAACAAACTCATCAACTCAAGTTTTTAAGTCTTATTTCCAAAGAATTAATTTTGCATGTGTAGGAAATAAATTTAAAAGAAACTGTAACTTTTGCTCTCACCAATCCTCCTCATGGTGCCAAACTCACCAACTCAGGTATGTGAGGTTTGGTTCTTAACAATTTATTTTATGTTAGGCGAAAAATCCAAATATTTTCTCCTTCTTTTAAGCATTATTTACTCAAGCAATTAATTTAATAATAATGAATGTTTTTCACGCAGTGCATATCACCTCTTCATGAGAAGTCAATAAGTGCTCAACAATGTCAATTGCAGCATTGTTCCCCTGGCTTTAGCAGGGCAGCTGTTTGGCGCATAAGCTTTTTCAGAGAAAAAATTCCTACAAGGTACTTATTCATCTCACGTGGGTTGAGTGCAGCACAATGAGGAAGAATTTTTTGTGAAGGAAATTATCGCCGTGGGTGGGATTGAAACCTACGACTCCCTGGTTGAAATGCGAGAGTCAGAACCACTACACCACGGCGCCTAAGCAGAGAATTGATTCAGACCAAACTACAGCATGTTATATGAGTTCATGTTAGAAACAAATCATTTGATATATGTTGGGAATTTATTCAAAGCCAAATGGAGTATACATGTATCAGTTCTGGTTCTAATTAAATAAATTCATTTGCCATGTCCAGGGGTTTATAAAAATATTCTATGTCGGTCCTGGTTCTTATCAGTTAGTTCAACTGGTGAAGGAAGATTAGATTTGACGTCTCAAGTACTTTAGTCCTGGTTCTAAACAACTCATTTGACATTTGTAGGAAAACCACTCAATGCCAATTCCATTTTGTGACTCCTGGGCCCCGTAACATAATTGATCGCAAAATCAACTAGCGATTAATTGCAAACCTTTATGTTACGGGGCCCAGGTTGTAAAATAATTAATTGATGGCTGAAGGAAAATAATTCAATACCAAGAATTCACTCAAGATGACAAGTCCTTGTCCAAAGTTTTGTCACTTTGACACGTAAAGAAAAATTGCTCGCCAAATCAACTGCATGACTCTTGCAAATCATGATGTTTACATAGAAGATTCATTCAAATCGTTGATCACTAATTTCATTCCTGATTGTTTTCCTTGAATTTAATTTGAAATGATTTTCAGGTTGCTCTTCCGCCATCAAACCAGCCAGAGCGTGGCCAGATGGCCTTGTCAGGTCTCCAGTTGAGATGTCATGCCATGTTCTCCCGAGCGGGGATTCCCCCTGATAGCGAGACAGTGGAGTATGCATGGTTGATAGACCTCCAGATGGGAGCATTGAGTGGACAACTCACTGTACCACAGGTAAGTTACATGACTATGGGGGATCCCCCTGATAATGAATGAGGGGGTTCCCCTCATACTGAGATTGTGGAGTATTCATGGTTGATACACCTCCAGACGGGAGCTTTGAGCGGACAACTCACTGTATCTCAGGTAAGTTACATGATAAATTTGTGTTCAACTGCAGGAGTTTTCTCCTCTCAGTATATGACTCCTTCATCTTCAAGTTGTTCAGTTCTATCCAATAATTTCAAGGGGTATACACTCTACAACCCCCGCTTTTTAGTTAACCCTTAGGTGAGGTGGCCCCCGCGCCCATGCCCAGGTTATTCACGCTAGCCCCGGTCAAGACCGGCATTAAACTGCCGGACAAATACCAAGCGGCTGTTCGAGCGTTTGATTTAATATTTGATTTGATTGGAAATGAAAAATGAACTGAATTGAACTGAGCTGAACAATAAGTTTCCTTTATGAATTAAACAATGATGCATACTTTTCTTTTATCTGCAGCTTCTTGCCATAGTGGAGTCCCTGAGTCTCACCATCCCACAGATTGTTGATCCCGTCGATAAACTCTCCAAGCCGCCTAGACCACAGATGTGTGTTCACATGGTGGACTCTGAACGCTGTGCAGCCAGGGAGGGGGGCATCTAACCCTCCCCTTGCCCCTCAGAGGACGATCTCAAATACAGGGTGGTTCGAGTGGCTGTAAACGCTGTGCAACTCCAGCTGGTTGAAAACACAGCTGCTCTTGAAATTAAGGTAAGGTTCTACCCCCTTCCTCAATAGAGTATGCACATACCCAACTCATTGCCCCCACCCTTCCTTCTTTGAATTCCTCGATTTTCAGGATTGCATTTGGAACTGGTCAAAAACATTGCTAATTTTGATAAGGTTCTGCTCCCTACTCATTACCCAACTTCCCCCATGGAAAGGGGCATCTACCCTTCCCCATGCCCCTCTGAGGACAATCTCAAATATAAGGTGGTTAGGGTGGCTGTCAAAGCTATGCAACTCCAAATTAATAGAATAATGGCTTTGGCAACACCTTACAATGGTGGAGGTATCATTAGCCCTGATAAATCTCATTTTTAACCAAAATGTTAGTTGAAAAGTTGTAACCAATTAGTAACATTAAACAACTAGAGCTCGCTAGAGAACTGAAGGAACCTGAGCAAAAGATTTTTCCTGTAAATTATATTTTGTTTTGATTGAGATGTTTAGCACTTCACGAATTTAATGAATTTCATGAATTTCAATGTTTCAGAATATTCAATTTCTGTTTTTATATTTTTTATTTTCAGGTGAATCAAATTCGCCTGGCAACGTGCAATCTCCACAGTGAAACTGTAGGAAGTGGGCTGACAGCCCTCATCAATCACATAGACATTCATCAGTACTTACTCCAATCAGATCATCCATCCAATGGACCATCATTGCGGCGCCCTCTACGATCCGAACCGCTTCAGAACTGGCTCGAGGTTGGTGCAATAGACCTTGGCCCGGTCTGCATCGACTGTGTCGGATTCCTAGAGCAAGTGTCAGACTATCGAATGCAGCATTACTTTCTGATGATGCATGATGACAAGACAAAGCGTCTGTGGTTCCTGTGGCCTCCGGACAGCTTAGACAGAGTGTACCCATCATCGGTAAAGTGCGGCTGCCAGGGAGGTTGTGCATTCTTCTCAGATAAACCATATGGGACACACTTCTTCAAGGTAAGCAACGGGACACATTCACAGAGGAGTTCCTGGAATGATGAATTCCAGCAGAAAGAGAGTGACTACGGTAGGAGTCTCCTTCAGGAAGGGAAGTGGGTGTTTTCCGTCTGTGACCGGACTCCTGCGGACTCGCCAACCAAAGCATTCAAGTTTACTCCAGGATGGGTCGGGTACGCGAGCCCGACTTCACCTGGAGATGAGTTCTGGACCAATGGAGATAGAGGCAATGGGACTGCGGAGAAGACTATTGAAGAGAAGAAGGAGCAGACACAGAGTGAGTCAAGTCAGCAGTCATCAACAGCAGGTGTGCTAAGAAGCGAGTCTCAAAGGTCACAGCAGTCTCAGGTTTCTCAAAGATCGCAGCAATCTCACGTGTCCCAGCAGTCAGACAGTGCTGGGAGTGCTGTCCGTAGCAGCATCTGCTCTGACTCTACCACCCGACAGCAGTGCGACTCTTCAAGTACCATCAGCTCCAATCCAGCCCCTGTTGATGCACAACACCATGTTGGTAGTTCACACAGCCTTCCTGTGGACGCTCAGCAGCAGCATTCATCAACCCCACCCCCTCCGACTAGGAACTACAGTGCAGACACCATGTCCAAAGCTGGCAGGGTCTATGAACAGCCACATCCAGGACTAGACAGAACTCGAGCCAGCTCTGTTGAGTCTCCAACCAGCGGAGCAGACAGTGAATACTTCTCAGCAGGGGAAGACCCCTCGTTGGCTGCGGCTGCTCAAACCAGCAACTCCTCCACCAGTATTCCATCCACCGTCCATCCTCCTACAGACTCTAGCTCATCCATCTCAGAATTCAAAATCCATTCCACCATTTCTAGCTCTGATCATCGCAGCCTAGGAAATGTGGATAGCTCCTCAACAGAATCTTTTGTCTCAGCCGCGTCGTCTGAAGATACCCTGATCAGGATGCGCGACGACAAGGACGGGACAATGAAGCGCAAAGATCTCGAGCACCATTCTCCGTATTCGCCCTTCCTAACCCGCGTCACCAGCCATCGCTGGTCAGTACCGCTCAGCCTCGAGAGCTGGAAGCAGTACGTGAACTTTGACCCTATGGACATGACTCCATCCAGCTCCATGTACCAGGCATCTATCCAGATGATGGGGTTTGTGAAGCAGCAGCAGGGAGTCAGTCCAGAGATCATCACTGCCATCGACTCTGATGTGGTTTCGTCAGACAGTGAGGGTGTCAGCGACCATTCCAGTGTGCGTCATGCGAGCGATCATCGGGATGCCAGTCTTCAGGACCTTCATGAAAGACTCTTTGCAGAACCTGTACACAGCACATACACATGTAAGATCCATTCTCTTTTCATTGTGAAGTACCGTACAAGCTCCAGTGTCCGGCCCCTTAGGCAGTTTTGCTCTTCCACAAGCCACAAAATCTAACATTTCAAATTCATTTAAACATCATTATTTAGCAAAAATTCTGAGCCTTCAATCGATATGCCTAACTTGATATAGAGCGCCTGTATATTTGCGTAACATTCAACGATCGCCGAGGGACATGGGGGCCTAGAAACCGGCCACCCGGCAGTCTCAATAGAGATACTGTTGAAGCGTATATGAGCTTATTTACGCGCGTGTATTTAACATTAGGGCGCGCCATAGACAAACTGCACAAGGCTTCGTGGCTGGATACTGGGTACAGGCTGATTACAGGTGCTCATAAGGTACCTATTGCTCAGAGCTTGCCAATGAAACACTCTTTAGGCCTGTTTCTAATTTATTTTCCTTTAATTTTCAAATTCATTATTTTGTAGAAATGCTGCATTGAAATATAGTTGCTCAGCCATAATGCTTAAGTAGTGATGGTTTGTCAGTCACAAACAAATTATTTTTTATAATAGGAAATTTTACTTTTGTTACGTATTAGATCTTTGTGTTAAAGTCAGGCATAATACTTTCCAAGAAACTACTGTAAAATCTAAGCATTCTGCAATATGTTTCAAAAGATAATGTGTTCTGGGGTTACGAGTGAGTTATTTCAGTGAAACAATGTAAACATTTGCATCCTGGCATAAAACTGAGCACATCTGATCCCTATTTACCAAGTATTTTTTTTTAATTTATAACACACTAAGTGGAATTAATTGATCTACATCATCAGTGTGTATGACAGTTTAGTGTAATGTCCCCTTATTCTCACGTTCTGCTGTCCTTATTTTGTCCTTTTTTATTTATTTTCTCAGCATCAGCGGTGAAGCTAGAATCATCATCAGGGACATCTGTCTTCGCTGAGATCCAAGGTCCTGTCAATGTGCTTATGACACCTCTCTTGCTTGTAGCTATCAATAGGTAAGGAGTGCCTTTTTAGTTACTTCATTTGCATTATCTTCTATTATATTTCAATCTGTATTTTACATGTGAGTCTGGAAATAATTTTTGTCATCATTACCATCATCACCATGAAAATCAACCTCCACTTTAAAATCACATTGTCATTATGGCCATCACCGTCACCTTCTTCTTCATCATCATCATCACAACTATCATTATGTCATAATTATCAATATATCACCATTATCATCATCATCATCATCATCATCATCATCTTCTTCTTCATCATAATCATCATCATTATCATAGTCCTCATCATCATTAGGCACATCACCCTCATAATTATATCCATCATCACTGTGATCACCACCACCTCCATTGCTGCCATTTTAAACATCATCATTATGTTCTTCATCCTCCTCATCCTCATGACAATTTTCCAATTTAGAATTAATCTCTATTCCTATCAGTTATGCCGATGCTGCAAAGCCCATCATGACCAGCCAGCACCCTGCATCACTCTCTCATCCTTCAAACTTTATCAATATCATCAATATCATCATTCGTCATTATCATTATCATCATCATCATCATCATCATGAATATCATCATCATCATCATCAATATCATCATCATCATCACTATCATCACTATCATCACCATCACCACCACCACCACCATCACCTCCATCATAACTATCATCACCACCACCACCACCACCACCACCACCACCACCTCCGTCACCACTACCACCATCATTACTATCACATCTCCATCACACTTTTAAATTGTCATTACGAATCTTTTCTTGTCAGGTATGTTGATGCTGCAAAGCCCATTGTTACCAGCCAGCACCCTGCAGCACTCCTCTCCTCCCTCCATCACTCCTGTATAGCAGACGTTGAATCCCTCTTCCTACGAGGCCTTCTCCCTGAGGGTGGGAACAGCAGTAGTCTGACGAGACAGCAGCAGGCATCAGCCAACTTCAACAACAATGCAGACTCTAAGGATAGAGAGGATAGCACAAAGACTGTCACCATGACCATGAAACTACCTAAGGTGAGTTCTTGTACTCTTTCCACTCACTTGTCGCATCGACAAGCTTCATTCTCTGACTGATACCAGAGCAGCTGTCAGAGATTATTTTTTTTTCATCCATTCAAAATCAAGGATTTCATTGGATTAGTCAGTGCTTACTTACTTGTTGCTCCAACCTAGATCATGAAACACTGTCTAACTCTTTACTGAGCTCAGTTCGTGCCAATACACTTGTTTAGATACTAAAAAAAGTTTATATGGCCAACTATTAGGCGATTCTTTCCTCTCTCTCTCTTTATTTGGGAACCAAATATCCTATAGACTGTTCTGATTACTGATAATATAGTAGACCAAAGACTGCACAGCAGCTGTGTGCTTTTCCTATTTTCAATGATTTAGAAAACAAATTTTTAAAGCTGGGAATTCATACATGTTGAATCATCAAAGGAAAGAAATCTAAAACAAGATAATGATATGGGCTATACGCAACACTTCTCACCACCACTTTTTCTCTTCTTTTGCAAAGGTTAATTTGTGCGTATTGCAAGTTCCCGAGGATGGTGTTGGTATTCCACTATTGGCCAGCAACAATGCTTCCCTGCTGATCGCTCAACTTGGTTCATCCGAAGGGAACCTGTGGATCAAACAGATTGACCGTAGTATCAAGGTGGAGGAGAAAAATACCACTGAGAAACAAGTCCCACAAGACAACCAGACCGCAGTGGCCATGGGCGCCACTGAACCGAGCGATCCAACGGTCGTCACTCTCATCAAGTTCTTCAAGCTGCACGCCCAACTGAGAAGACTAGCCAAGCCAGGGCTGAAGACCATCGAGAGTCCAACAGCCATCCCAGAGCAGTACACACAGGTCCAGTTCACCCTCGCCTCCAAGGTCCCACCCAACACCAGCTCAGACGAGGCCGATGCAAGGTATGCCTCGCTGCCAAGGAAGCGCCGGCTGTCCGTCCACATGCCCAAGTCCTGGATCATGGCTGAAAGCGGGATGGAGGAGATTTCCATCAAGTTGGGTCGGCAGGGTGGCGACATCCCTCTACCAAAGATCAAACTCGCAGGAGATGGCAAGAAAACAGAAAAGAGAACAGACAAGAAGGATACAAGCTCTTCGACAAAGAAGAGAACGGATTCAACATCATCAGCCAAAGATGGGAGCGGAAAGCGGAAGAGGAGAGATCGGTTCAGCTCGTCAGGTGGGAGTGGGCCTGAGAAGCCAGCTGATACTAAAGAAAGAGGCCTGGACTTTTGCGTTCATATCAGTAGCTTCTGGTCCCATCTGCCAACCCCACCTCAACCTAAGAAGGAGTCCTTTGTCCAAGGGTGAGAATTATTCCATCTTTGTTTCTTAATATCAACCCTAGCAGTCACATTTATTTCTGCATGAATTTGTTTGATTTGTCAGATTTTAGATTATGAAAAAGAATGGAAGATGGGTACACCGTTTTTTTTTTTTTATTGTTCAGCATAAAATAGTATTGGAACATTATGGCATATTAGTTGAGAGCACTTTGTTTTAATCAGAAAATTATAGGTTCCAGCCATAGCATTTTGTTGCTTCCAAACAGTAATTCATTCCCATGAGGCTGCATTCAATCCAGGTGAAGTTACTTCTAACATTTGTATTAATATTTATTCCTCGAAATACTTCTGCGCCAGATGCACCAGAGCTAAAGCCATTCTAAAATATGCAAAAATCACCTCCAGCATTTTGCACAGTGGATATCAATGAAATTTCTCCTTTTTTCCAGAACACCTCCAGTTTGGATGTCTTTATAATTCTAAGGAATAAGGGCATAGAAATTTGACCCCATCATGTTTTTCTTTGTTATAGATCTGACACCAATCTCCTCACGACGGCTTCCCCTGCCCTGGATGAGTGGCTGAGAGCCATGACAGGACTGACTACATCGGTAGGAGACATTGTTGATGCCAGGCACTTCCGCAGCTGTGCTCTAATGGCTTGCATCATGGCTGAAGCGCAAGACAATGTGGATAACCATCAACCTCTACCAAAGGCAAGGATAGATTTGTATTGCAATCGTATCTTTATAACTTCCCTGCCAAAGCAGAGTATGAGAGAGAGAGAAAGAAATATAGTGTGCTGTTCTAAAATCAATTAATGATGTTGAATATACAATAACATATTTGAAGCAGCTGTTTGTTTGATTGTTTGTTTTTATTCTCCATATGAAAAAAAAACAAATGAAAATACGAACATGGATTCAAAATACAAATCAAATGAGTAAAAAAAAATCTGGATACATACAATATGAATAGATAAAAATTAGCTGAAATCTCTTCTTGGAGCTATACGAAGGAGCTCTTTTCTTCCTAGAGGTCCAGTGTGTATATCATAGGTGACATATGAATGAAGATTAATTGATTTGGGATGAATTTAGCATAATCAAACATAATTTATTTTCAAAGTCCTTATTCTGACAAGAGAATGAAATATTGGTTTTGACCATGCCCAGTTTTACTAGGAATATAACTTATGTAAACAATGCTCTGATGAGAGACATATCTGAGTTAGAATTGTTTTAAAACTTTCAATTCAAGATCATCTTCAGGAGCTGATGCAAAATACAAAGTATTGTATCGCATAATGTAGAAAAGGTATTCATTGTGTCTTTATTTGATGGTGTGTCTTTATTTGATGGGTTTACCGCCCATTATTCCCTTCTCCTCCTTGTTCCAAATATATTTTAGACTTTAATCATTTTGTACACTGTTATATTCCAGTGCATGATTACTGACTATTTAATTATATCAATTATATAAATCATGTTGCTACCTTTGCTAATGTATTGCATTTCTGTTTTGGATCTGATTTTGATTTCCAGAAGAAACAGACAAGATGGGCCTCCATTTCTGATGCCATGCTGAAGGATCTGTCTTGTCAGCTGATGAGCATCCTCTGGCGTTACCTCGCCTCCGCAGACTGGCAGAAGATTGAGGAAATCGTCTCCGGAGAAGACCTCCCAGCCCTGTCATCCCTAGAGAGCGGGACCAACACTCTGATCAGACAATGGAAGGTAACGCTGTCTTTGATCAATCCTCAAGTCAATGTGGCACGCTTCCCGCAGCAGGTGACCGTGTACAAGTCCCCAGAGGAACGTGGTCTTCTGATGGAGGACGAGATGTGGACGCCAAGGCAGATCAGCGAGGACCCGACATCCGATGTCCCTGCATCAGCTGGACACACAGGTGACAGTGAGTTGATGGATCCGCTGACCCTGTCGCTGTACTCAGATCGGATTGGAGTTGGTCTGCAGAAGAGCATATATGCGGAGTTCTCGGGACGAGTTCAGCCTCATCCGTCCGACTGGTTGAGAGAGTTGGGGTCATCTGGTAGACAGCGTGATGTTAGTGGTGACACGGCGACACGCTATCGGTCCTTGACCAACACCAGCACTGCAGGTTCTGTTTCAGGTACTTCTGCTAGGAAAGGGAGACAAGGCTACAAGACTCTAGATGAGGACAAACAGGATGCCTTCAGCCCATCGTCAAGCATGTGCAGCGATGACAATACAGACAACATGGAGAAATCCAACACTCGACTCGTTGATGATGACACAGACTTGGAAGAAGCAGTGCCACCTGGTAGTCTGAATATTGATCTTGAAGGTGGGACAGCATTCCCATTTCACAATGATACCGTTCCAGAGCCAAAGAGTCCTGTGGTCACGACCCCAACCATCAAGCAGTTCGGCGATGCAGACACCCTGTTCAGACCACTCCTGACAAACCTTGGTCTCCACAAGAAGAAGTCGTCCCAACCCTTAGCCAAGCTGATCCAATCCGTCGGTCAGGTCTCCTTCCAGTTCAAGTTGGATCAGTTCAGGGTTGTCATCACCAAGTCCAGCTCCAAACAGCTCCGAAGGCACTCGCAGCATGCAGATACTGCTCGTGCTCCTAGAGCTGCTGATACTCCTGCGTTCCTCTGTGAGAAGATCCACATTAGTGCCATGGTGAGAGAGACCATTCCCTCAGAGAAGAGCGAGTCTCTCTTCAAAGCTACCAGTACAACCTTCTTCAGTGGCAGCAGCAGTATTGAGCTATGCTGTGACATCCATGTGGGATCCGTTGTTCAGGTTGTCAACATGGCTATCTTGAGGCTTTTGAGTCAAGTAAGTAGCTTACATTTATCATATTCCAAAGGGACATTTATGTTACAGACTTCTATAATTTTGTGTATGAGTGTTTTTTTGTCTTCTAGCATTCATTTTGTGTATAATAATAATGTACATTGTATGAAAAACCTCAAACATGTCCACATAAGATGCTTTTCATATGGCCATAATGGAAAGGCATTATGTTGTATATAATGAAGTAATAATTTACTGAATTGATAATAATACGCACATACATGTATTGCATGGAAGCACACATGCGCTCTATATACGTAAACTAATTTACTCTTCGAAAGTTGTGTAAAGGTATGCCTAAAGACCATGTTTGAATGACTCTGAGGAATTATACAACCATTTCACTATTTTAGACATATACTTTCATGATAGATACAAATTTCTGTCAGTCAAACTTACATTATGCATGTGTTTCGATACATCTATTTTGGTGCATATGCAATCATGGTTCTCTTACAGGTCATTCAGATGGTGGAAAACTTCCAACATGCCAAGACTGACCTCAAACTCAAACAGTATGTATCAAGCATGCCTCAAGGGGAGGGAAGCATCGCCGATCTGTGCGTCAGGGCTGCAAGCAGCAAACACACACGGAAGCCCTCTCACCGTAGCAACCAGGTGTTCACACCGCCGCATACAGACACCCTCGGACGGGCACGCCAGAGCTCTCAGCGAAGCCGAAACCTCAAGTTTGCTAAGGAGCATGAAACAGCAAGCCTTTACTCTACAGCGGAATCCTTCGACTCTCGTGCGGATAGTGACAGCATCCCAAAGTGTTGGCAGACCATGTATCATCTAATTAATCTGTATTCTGGTGTGAATGAGCCTGTCAGTGTGGCAACCACCCATGTGTTTGTCAATCCACTCTTCAGTGCGAAGGGGGCAGAGAGGAGTGGGGGAGTGATGGAGGGGGCTCCTGATCTTGGACTTGGCTTACCGCAGGACAGGTTTGTTTATCCCATGTTATTCATTTTAGTTTGGCTATTCCATAAAATTCCATAAACCTTTACTCTGGTGTGAATGAGCCTGTCAGTTTGGCAACCACCCATGTGTTCGTCAATCCACTCTTCAGTGCGAAGGGGGCAGAGAGGAGTGGGGGTGTGATGGAGGGGGCTCCTGATCTTGGACTTGGCTTACCGCAGGACAGGTTTGTTTATCCCATGTTATTCATTTTAGTTTGGCTATTCCATAAAATTCCATAAACCTTTACTCTGGTGTGAATGAGCCTGTAAGTGTGGCAAACACCCATGTGTTCGTCAATCCACTCTTCAGTGTGAAGGGGGCAGAAAGGACCGGAGGTGTGATGGAAGGCGCACCTGATCTTGGACCTGGCTTACCGCAGGACAGGTTTCTTTAACATTCGTTTTCAAATGAGCATTTTGTAATACATTTCTGAAATGACATAATCGTTCATATCTGCTACAAATTCCCATTCATTACCAGAGAATTATCATGTTCTTCTATAGTGAAGAGTTGGCGTATGAAGATAATGGTGGATAGATAAAACTTTCAATCCATTTGTGCAAAGAATCGACAGTTACACATAGTGTTATTGGTTAATAGCTAAAGCTTGCATCTTTTGGGCAGAGGCTCGAATTCCAGGCATTGATTTACATTGATAAGAATTTCCTTCACATCATGCTGCACTCAACCCAGGCAGAAATAATTTCTTTGACTGCTGTAGCCCTTACAGATTTAGCTCGGTCGTCTAGGGTAAATACTATAAGAGTAAATATCACTGAGCACAGAAATTATTAAATTGTAATTATTTTCATTATTATATTTGGTAATGATTTCTCTTGTCAGAGATGCTCTAGCATTGGGTGGTCTAGAGGATCTGTCCTACAAGGAAGGTAACGGAGAGGAAGGTTCTCAGTCCAGACCTGACATTGAGGGTCTAGAGGTCTCGTTGATCGGTACCATCCTGGTTGACGAGGTCTGTCTCCTAGCCCAGCTAGCTGGTCTTCATCTTGAAGCTGATACCACCTTTATCACCGGCAGCTTCTCTCTCCAGCAGACTCTCCCCATGCAAGGTAGGAAGACTGCCAATGTCTGCTTTATGTCCAAGAAACTTTTTAATTAGTTTAGACCATGAATATCTTGTTCATTAAGCTGCAATATCAATTACATACTACGTGATGTATTATCTGTACAGTATTCTGCATCAGTTTCACTTGACAAATTAGTTCTTTGGAACAAAAGATCTGGTTCCAGAATATTGTAGTCCTGAATTTCTTATTTTTGTGCAGCAGATATTGCTTCCTGTTCCATTCCAATGGGGTGTACCCCAAGGATCGGTCATGGGACCTCTGGACTTTTTACTTTTCACTGGTCCTCTCTGTGATGTTATCAGTTCACATGAGGGTGTTGAACACGTCATGTATGCTGATGATACACAATTATATCTTGTACTCAAGCAGAATGAAATAAAAGATGGTGTGATGCGACTGGAGCGGTGTCTATCAGATGTAAAAGCATGGGTTGGCAGCAACAACCTTATGCTGAATGCTGCTAAGACTGAGGTTATGCATGTAACATCTTCATTTCGCAAACCTAGTAATCTGCCGAACCGGGATGTTGATGGCATTGCAATCACTCCTTCAGATTCGGTACATGATCTAGGTGTCATGTTAGATGGCAAGCTCACAATGAAGCAGCACATCAAAAAGACTTGCAAGGTTGCTTCTTTTGGCATTCATAAGATTGGCAAAATCCGGAAATTCCTCGACCAAAACTGAACGACTTGTAAATGCATTTGTAACATCTCACATTGATTACTGTAATAGTCTTTTAATAAATTTACCAAGCACACATCTCACCAAACTCCAACACGTTCAAAACACCGCAGCCCGACTCATCACCCGAACTAGAAGGTACGATCACACAACGCCAGTTCTCCGGTCCCTTTATTGGCTCCCCGTTCTACAACGCATCCAATTCATAGTATTGCTGCTCACTTATACAAAGCTCAAAATGGTCTAGCCCCTGCATACAGCAAAGAACTCATCTCACCCAAAACCCAGATCTCCTCCATCAGACTTCGTTCCTCTTCATCTTTGCACCTTCAACTATCCCTTGGTCCCCGGACTTCTACCCGTTATGGTGATCGTGCCTTCTCAGTCTGTGCCCCTCAACTATGGAATCAATTACCAACTTTTATTAGTGACTCTCCTACACTTGAAAACATTTAAAAAAATTTCTTTTAACAGTCAATAAATTAATACTTGCCAAATCTTCCTCCATATTTTGTATTTCGTTCTGCTTGTTTTGATATGTTTTGATATGTTTCTATTTGTTTTGATAATTCTCATTAGTATATATTCATTATTTGTACATATTATCAATTTAATCTAATCAAATTAATCTTATCAATTTAATCTATACGTATAGATACGTATTTGTTATGTTTAAACTGTAAAACGCTTTGAACCTTTTCTGGAATTAAGTGCTATATAAATTTTGTATATTATTATTATTATTATCTGATTACAGCATTGTGAAGTGATTCTTATGGTCAGCTTGACCTTCAATTGCACCAGAGGTGTTTTCTGATAATGATGACAATTAAGATCGCAAAACATAAGTATTCATTTTGGAGAAAGCAGTTTATGCAACTTTATAGTGCCATTAATCTCATTGCTATTTATATGCATATCAAGCTTTTTTTTTAGAAACAAGTAGTTTTTTTCTGTTTATTGAGAAAAGTTAAATGTATTATATTTTAGATTAGACAGTGCTTGATTTTATTTTTGCATTTGTATAAAGTTTGTCATAACCTTGACCAGGAAAATTGTGTCAAGCTTTTTGTTAATTTGTTTACCAATCCTGTTTAATTTACAGGATATGTGCCAGCTGCCTTGTGGAGGAAATTCCCTTCCATTGGAGCATCACTCCAGACAACAGCAGTCACACTGGAGCTGTCAGAGAAAGCTAAGAAGGACTTTCTGTAAGTGATCTATAATTTTTATAATGACAATGATGGTGGTGGTGGGGATGATGATGATTATGTTGATGGTAGTGGTGATAATGATGGTGATGATGATGATTTTTTTTCTGATTATGAGGAAGATAATAATGAGTGAATAACCAATGGCACTGTTACTGCAGATGATGATGATGATGATGATGATGATGATGATGATGAAGAAGAGGAAGATGTTGATGGTGATGATGATGATGATGGTGGTGGTGGTGATGATGATGATATTGATGATGATGGTGGTGGTGACGGTGGTAGTGATGATGATGGTGATGATGATAACGATAACGATGATAATGATGATGATTGTAGTGATGGTGATGATGGTGATTCAACTGACCACTCAATGTCATAAGTTTTCTCATTCTTCTTCCCCTCACAGAACGATTGCAAGTTTGACCATTGAGAAGCCTCAGTCCACCATCTCTGTATTGGGTAGCTTGGACCATCAGAACCAAGCCTCTCTAGCCACCAGAGTTGACATGTTCACTGACCATTAAATGTCGTTCTCATTCTTCTTCCCCTCACAGAACCATTGCAAGTTTGTCCATTGAGAAGCCTCAGTCCACCATCTCTGTATTGGGTAGCTTGGACCATCAGAACCAAGCCTCTCTAGCCACCAGAGTTGACATGTTCTCTGACCATTAAATGTCGTTCTCATTCTTCTTCCCCTCACAGAACCATTGCAAGTTTGACCATTGAGAAGCCTCAGTCCACCATATCTGTATCAGGCAGCTTAGACCATCAGAACCAAGCCTCTCTGGCAACCGGAGTGGACATGGTCAATCTCACCATCCCAATGAACCTCTCCCTGCTCAGTGCTGTGGTCTCTCGGAGCAGTAAGAAGCTTGCACAACGCATACAACAGCTCAAGCAGACACAGAAAAGCTACAGGTCTGGACGATTTTGTTCTGGTTAAACCTTTTCAACTTAGTCTTTTTACTCCTCCCATACACATGTTAATCATGCTGATTTGTTTGATGCAACTGGAGCAGTCATGCAATAAAAAGACATTTTAATTAAAGCAATAAAGCAATTGCATCTTTTATCAAGCTAAAGGGGTGTACCTACAAACTTGTGATCAATTGCAAGTTGCAGTTGATCGACATGCTTGTCTTGTAAACAACGTAGACTGTGCGCAAATGAAAATATGTGTATCAATTTGCAACTGTGTATAGCAACACCCCTTTGGGATGGATTTTAATCTCTAGATATTCAATGCATAAGCAGTTTTGCAGTTTACAGCTCTTCAGAAAAAGTTAATGTTCACTTTTCATTTTTATGGTTCATGTTCAACTGGTCTCACACAGATCAACGCAAGAGGAGGTTCTGATAGCTGCAGCGCCATCTAAGCCGAGTCTAACAGGAAGCAAGATGGACGAGACATGGCCGCCTGACAGAGCTGAAGCACATTGGACGTTGAATGGAGTCACTAGAGTTAAGACTGTCCTTCTACAGGCTTCGGTCCTGCCACAGTTACAGGCACAGTACACTGTAAGGAAGACATGCAATGTTATTTTCTATTTTATTTTGATTCACACATTAATAATAATGATAATAATAATAATAATAGAAATAATGATATATGCAATTTATGTAGCCCACGTATCCACTCTGCCAAGTGCTCAAGGCGCTTTGCATTATTATTACCCTGGCTAGAGCCCGGCAGCCACCAGTGCATTTGGCTTTTCAAGGAATAAAGTTCCTGCCAAGTACCCATTTACCTTACCTGGGTTGAGTGCAGCACAATGTGGATGAATTTATTGCTGAAGGAAATTAACGTCATGTTTGGGATTCAAACCTATGAGCCTCTGGTTAAAAGACGAGAGTCATGACCACTAAATCACAACGCCTCCAGATTGTATTTTAACATTCATGTTCAGATATCTCTGTGAACAGAACGGACAAAGGCCTGGGACAAAGTAAGCAACTCCATTCAAGCATTAATAATAGCTAGATATACTCTAAAGAATTTTCCTTCCTTCTCAATATGTGGAAAAATGTTGATCATAAAGCTATTGTAAATACTTTAATGAAGTTGTTTGTTTTGTCCTATTCCTTTGTCCCTTCTGCTCGCTGCATATTAATTTCAACCAATGACAGCAGAAACAAAAATACAAACAGAAACAAAAAAGTTAGGCATATAGATACAAACATAGATGGAACCCCCCACAATGTCCATTGACAAAGTATTTCAGTCATTCAAAATATTTGCTAACATGTATAAAAACAGAAAATAAAAGGGATATATATCCTTCAATAGTAGCATCTGTATAAATTAGGCAACAAATCAGATTATCTGGGGCCCGTAACGTAAAGAGATTAATTTTGCAATAAATCCTGTCTCTTTGTTACCGGTTTTGCCATAGACTTATGATTAATATTTATCCTAAGTTTAATTGCATCTTTTATGTTTCAGGCCCCTGGTTTGACTACGCATCTGATGGGTGGCAGGGTTAGGGTTTCTGAACACGTGCTAAGAATAAAACTCGTTAATATTAATTTGCAAGAATATTACAACAAATAAAAGTAGCTTTGAAAGGATTTTGTTATCTTATCAACAGTTTGGAAGGAATTCATAGAATTCAATTGCAAATATTTAAAATCTGCTATCCAAATACCTAACACATCTGGATGTTCAATACCTGGGTTCACATTCTCACTAATCAAACAACATGTGTGTTTTTTTTATGGCAGATCGATGGAACTTCAGCAACAGCCTCTTGGGGTGAAGAAGGAACCTTCGCAGCTGATATCAATCAACATTCATTCAAGTTCATTTCCACAGTAAGTGATCTCTCTCCCTGTAAAACTTTTGTTGTGGCTTACGATAATTGAAAATTGATGCTTTCAGTAATTTTCCCCTTGAAGCTTTAACACTGTGTGACCACTGATATTCCATCCCTGGGTAAAGAAAATGAGTAAAGGAAAGAAAAGAAAAATAAAGCTTTGTACATATTTTGAGGTTGCGCAAATATTGGACTATGAAAGAAACAAAGCAAAGCAGAAATGTACAGGTAATAATATGAAAATAAACTCAGCAATCTTTTTTTAGGCTATTGGCGAGACCCATTCTAAAATTTATCTGGAAAAGAGTAAAGGCATGAAATTTTGAGTGAAAATTGATTACGATATCCATGATAACTGGTAAAGGATAATGGGAAAAAAAATTGTATGATTGAATCATGATAGATATTTGAAAGGAAAATAATTACTCTAACATGCCAATGTCAGAATTTTGGTTGATGATGACAATGATGATTAAATTTTTTGAAATATGTTTTGATTAATGCCATATACATGTACATGTAGTAACCCGAATGTGCTTTCATTCTAGGTTCCAGCAGCAGAGTTTGGTGCTCCTGCCAAAATTTCATTCCCCGGGATCCACTTCAAGGGCCGCTACGGACCCTACGATGTCCAGAACGAGAGTAGCTCTACCACTACGACCACGGCCAGCTCACGACAGGGGAGTAATAACATCCTTGAGGCTGTGACAGAGATACAAGCATTCCAACACACTCTCTCACCTGACCTTGTCAATCACCTTATCACCGTCCAGAAGGTCATTCTCAAGGTCAGTCAAAAATTGAAATGTGACATGAGAGTGCTCACTGGATGTTAGAATTTGTACTCCTGTTCTTCTTTAATTTCTAATTCCTTTGTATTAGAAAAAAATATTTGTACCAATCCAGTAAGGGGGGATGTAACAGCCATGTCAACTTTCAAGAACAAAGTCAAAGAATAGCTTGAGCATACGATCCTAGAGGAATCTTAATCATAAGCAAAATGACAAGGAAATAAAGTGAGCACTTTCTAGAACATCAGTTGGGTTAGAAACCTGACCTTGTCAATCACCTTATCAAAGTCCAGACGGTCATTTTTAAGGTCAGTCAAAGATTAACATATTTATTTATTTCCCTCATTGTGAACATGTGACATGGGAGTGCTCATTGGATGTCAGAAATTGTACTAATTGTACTATATTATTGTTCTTTGTTGATTTCTAATTCCTCAGAATTACAAATTATATATTTCTCACATACATATACAAGTTTTGTTCATACTGGGATGAACACTGACGGTTTATGCTAAGTGCGTAAAAAATACTTTGTCTTTATAAGAAATTGGCTGCACTACTGTATCTTCACAGTATATCACGCTTAGAGTTTTGGAGGCAATCTGAAAAAAAGCAAACTTTTATGTGCCACCCAAAAAGTTGACAATGTTTGATGACTCCATTTATTTGGTAGTATTGACGAGAACGGAGTGAGAAAGGCTGATGATGAGTAAGAATGTTCTTTAATATTTGTTTTCTCCTCCAGGAGTTAAACAACATGGTGCGAGGTTTACAGGAGACTCACTGGCCTGTATCAGAGGCATCAAAGACGAAGCTACCTGCGTCTACACCTCCTGTAGAAAGACTGGTCTACAGCATGCAAGTTAGACTTGAGGTAATGTCTTCAAAATGTTGTCAATACAAAATTTACTTGTCAACTTCATGAATTGGTAAATTATTTAAATTTGTCAAACGTTTTATATCAATCAACCCCACATTCTACAATTTCACCAAACTGTATCATAGCTGTCAACTATTATTCATTTTTGGTAATAATTAGTAATTTGTGCCTCAGAATTTTCAAGTTTTATGTTAAACCCAGGAAAGATCTAATTTTGGCAACAATAGCACCATGCATTTCAATGTAATGAATTTGAAGACTGCTAATTTGTAGTGTGATTACTAATTTCTACTGACAGATGTTGGCAAGCTACAGTGTAATATTTCATGAACTACATGAGGCATACTGGTAGTTAATTAAAGGTATTGCACCTACTTTACAAATCATATACATTTATATGAATCTTAATTACTTAAAGTGGAATACACTTGGGATCGTTAATAAACTAAGGCTTATTTTATATGAGTATGGTCCTGGAGGTGTATATAACACTTTGGGATTCATTTCCGTTCATGAAAATATCATTAAAACCAGAAAAAAATGCAATTTTCTGATTTACCCCCCATGTAGTTCATTGTGTGGGGTCGTTTCCCTGAGCAAGTGCACTCATTTTGTTGTGAGGTCACGAAGTAGCTTCCATCGATTCGACCAGTTGTTTTATGTGCGCTTGTACACTAAAATCCATGTTTTTTAAACTGAGATATTTAGACTATTTCAAACTAATTTGTCAAAGAAACAGTACAAGGATAGAATAAATGAAAAACAAAGGATAACAAAAGGATAGACATTAATATGGATAGAATAAACAAAAAAACAAAGGAATAACAAAATGATAGCCAGAAAATAAGGATAGAATAAGCGATAAACAAAGAACAACATAAGGTAAGACAGAAAAAGAGGATAGAACATATGAAAATCAAAGAATATCAAAAGGATAGACGGAAAATTAGGAAAGAATAAGCGATAAACAAAGAATAAGAGCAGGATAGACAGAAAATGAGGATAGAATAAATGAAAAACAAAGGATAACAAAAGGAAAGACATTAATGTGGATAGAATAAACAAAAAACAAAGAATAACAAAAGGATGGACGGAAAATGGGGAAAGAATAAGCAATAAACAAAGAACAACATACTTAGGAATAAACAGAAAATGATGATAAAATAAGTGAAAAAACAGAGAATAACACAAGGATAGACAGAAAACAAAGATAAAATAAGCAATAAGCAAAGAATAACATAAGGATAGACAGAAAATGAGGATAGAACATATGAAAAACAAAGAATATCAAAAGGATAGATGGAAAATGAGGAAAGAATAAGCGATAAACAAAGAATAAGAGCAGGATAGACAGAATAAGAGGATAGAACATATGAAAAACAAAGAATATCAAAAGGATAGATGGAAAATGAGGAAAGAATAAACGATAAACAACGAATGATGGCAGGATAGACAAAAAATGAGGATAGAATAAATGCAAAACAAAGGATAACAAAAGGATAGACATTAATGCAGATAGAATAAGTGAAAAACAAAGAATAACATAAAAAAAAACAAAGAATAACGTAGCGTAAGTTCACAAATGTTCTGCGCATCTCATCTAGAAGGTGATTATTAAATCACTAAATAGTGGTATATTGCGTACAAATTTCTCTCTGTAGTGAAAAAAATGGTATAGAATGCTCAATTAGGCCCCAAAGTCCACAATGATACCAAATTTTAGGGTATTTAATATCAAGTTTGTTCTCCTGTAAATATTTTCATAATTATAATCAATATCAGTGGATACTATCTTCCTGCCTTTTTTCATACAGGGTATTCAAGTCACTGCTACAAGTCCGACTGCTAGTGCAGTAAGGTTTGAGACCGGAGTGGTAGAGCTAGAGCTATCAAACAGATCTCAAACAGAAGCTGATGATGGAGAAGAAGAAGGTATGTAGGACAACTTTTGTTCATTTGGCATGAATCATTAGACCAAGTTACAAGTCTGACTGCTAGCGCAGTAAGATTTGAGACCGGGGTGGTCGAAATAATGTTGTCAAGAAGAAATGTGTACGAGTGCTTGTCTGGGGTGACAACTTTCATGTAACACCCTCTGATTTTCTCTAGTATTATTTCCTAGTTACATTTTGTAAGACATTTTTAACTTTGATGTATGAAGCAATTTATCTCTTGCAGTGCACAATAATGTTGCAATATGATGGCCCATAAGAGAAGTATTGTATTGACAAAATAAAACAAATTTGATAGATAATGACAATTTCATACAAAGTAAAAGTAGAGTGCTCAAGGCAAATTTTGTATATTTCATGTCATCGTCTCTTTAGCTTAATCCTATACTTGTTATTATTTTTTTTCCTTACACATTTCACAAGCTCCGCATGATCTCATAAAGTTTTCTCTTTTTATTCTGTCCTGATTAGCAGCGTCCCTTGCTTTTCTCGTCTTGTACTGCTGGTCTTCTTTTTTGGTCTTATAGAGCCCAATTTTTGTAAATGTATATCAATTTGTAATTCATTTCTGATTATGAGTTCCTATTGTTCATTTTCTTTCTTTGAGGGGTCCGCACTCTACAAGCATTGCTTTTTAGCGG
>BQKZ01003845.1:24697-39697 GCA_036244855.1 Temnopleurus reevesii
ATTGTAATATGCTGAATGTACTACAATTCACATATTATATTCAAAACCTGATCGGAAAGGTTATTAAAGTAGAACAGTCATCAGAGCTGTCAAGAAGTAGGATTTTATCCTTATTTTAGAGGATTTTTCAGTGAAAATAGGACACCTATAGGACAAAATAGGATATTTGAAGTCATTGAAATACAGTGTTAGAAAGTGCAAGGAAGCTAAGTATAGAATGTATTTTTCTGGAAATAGGATTTTTGGGGTAAGATTTTAGGATTTTTATAGATAAGGTTAGCAGCTCTGCATCATAACAAACTTGTAAAAACATAGATTCAAAAACATGTCTAAATACAATATGCCATTTAATACATCAAAATCAAGTTTTTAAAAAATAATTTTTGTATTGTGATGTAATCATTATGACAAATTATTTTGATTTGCCATCATGGGATATGTCATATTCTATTTGTAAACATATTTGTCCTCACGTCTTTGTGTTCTGGGAACATAACTTGAGCGGTGTTCCATTAAGTTGTTCTTAAAGATAAGAATGATTTAAAAAAGCCTGGAGCACATTTGTCAGTTTAATGCTGTAACATTTTCAATCATTCATCAATGATACTATGAGTTGATATCAATCATTTTTAAAGATTTTCAAGCTTTATATAATCTTGACATACAGTGTAGATACTGTTACGAAATTATGTCCTGTCTTGGAAACATTATGTAATCAAAATATTACATTTGGTAAATGTAAATTATTCTTAATAAATTGACAATGTCAGTATTGATTGCCAGTACTGATTATTATTGATATTGCTTTGAAAAATGGGGAAAAAAACTATAATTAGAAGGACTAAGAGGGTGTTGTTCAAAATCAACTGCAACTTTGCAAATTGTAGCGTACATTTTCATTCGCGAACGGTATGCTCATTAAACAAGACGCGAATGAAACAATGATTTTTGATTGGCACGTTTCGATCAACTGCAACTTTGCGATCAATTGCAACTTTTGAACAACACCCTGTATGTATTGCAATTAAATAGTGACAATTTTCAATTTCAACTGACGAAAAAGTCCAGATTATGATCTAAAAATAATAATTTTACAAATTGTGGTTCATCTGCCATTCATTTCTACTTTCTTGCGAACACCGTGAAGGCCACCGCACACTTTACGACTTATAGGGGGTGTTGCTCAAAATCAACTGCAAATCAACTGCAACTTTGCAAATTGTAACGCGCATTGTCATTCGCGCGTGGTGTGCGCATTTAAGAGGATGCGCATGAAACAATGATTTTGATTGGCATGTACCGATCAACTGCAACTTAGGATCAATTGTAATCTTTGAGCAACACCCCCTTAGTCTTCCGACCTTGTTACCAATTTTGTCAATACTGAAACACGCTGCAATACATTGTCTCATGGGAAGGTATATGTACTTGATACTTGAAACTTAATGAAATATGAAATCAAGTACCGTGTTGTGAGGCAATGTATTGCAGCATGTTTTAGTAATTACAAAATTGGTTTTCAGGTCTTAAAGTCAGTCTGTCATGATCGACAGGACTTCCGGTTGCGAGCGCGAATGGACGACGTGTTGCGTATTGGTAACAACAATATTTAAACATTTCCTTGCTTATGCACCTTCCCAAGCTCAGAAACTCGGAACGCTTTGTACGA
Source organism: Temnopleurus reevesii (assembly GCA_036244855.1). NCBI lineage: Eukaryota > Metazoa > Echinodermata > Echinoidea > Temnopleuroida > Temnopleuridae > Temnopleurus > Temnopleurus reevesii. The sequence goes on from BQKZ01003845.1 coordinate 26,367, forward strand.
CTTTCCGATGCTTGTTGTTGTCGCATGTATTTTGATTTGTCCCATCTTTGGCTTTGATTGTTTCTTAAAACATGCGGAACACATACGTTTGCGACTACCGAGCTGTGAATTAGCGAAATAAAGCTTGCTCACTCGCTATTCAGGTAAAACAAATTATGTGATTTTTCTGCTCGGCAATCTTCGCAATCAAAATGGCAGCGGACAGTTTGGCGCCTAACCGGAAGTCATGTCGATCATGACGGACTGATTTTAAGACTAAAAGTCGCATAGTATGTGGTTGCCTCAAGGAGCAATATAAATCTTCTGAAATAGAAATGTACCTTTTCGTTTTCTCTTCAATATGTGATTTGAAGATATTTTGAGGTTTTTAGGTAATGATTACAAAACCAATAGGCTGATAAATATATTTAGAAGACAAAGATTTGATTTAACGATAAAAGTGTGGCCTTGGATATTTGTCGTACATGCCAAAGACTCGTGAGCTTTGTCAATGTAGAGTGTAAATATGAACGCACACATATATGATTATGATATGTATTTCAGTACTTTTTCATCCTGTACATTATCCCTAACCAGTAACCCAGCCAGGGGTCGATTGCTCGAAACGGTCTTGGCTATCCTCTACGTGCTAAGACGTCTCGACTTCTTGTGCCATCCTCGTAACATAGACATTAGCATTGATACAACTATGTTAAGAGGGGTGCACAAGAACTTAGACGCCTTAGCATGAAGAGGATAGCTAAGACCGTTTCGTGCAATTGGCCCCTGGTTATTCTCACAGCGTTATTTTTTTAGAGCAAAGAAAATTGTAATCACTGCCTTTGAACTTTTGTACAGATATAACAGCTTACCGACTCTAACATTGTGCTTTATAAGTACTGCATCCAATGCATATTATGGAATGGTTGGCACCCCGATATTAGTGCTGTATGGCACAGTTTTTTTTTACATTTTTTTTCAATTCATTATGAACTGTTATGGAATACACTGTACCATATTTTGCACATGCTGCTTAGATGAATGTTTGTGGGTTATTATTTCTTGTGGGCAGAAAGGACAAAATATATTCTTTTCATATTGTGATTCACACTATATTTTATATGTTCACATATAATCTAAAAGTTAATATGGAATCAACTTATATATAAGGCATTCCCTTACTGTTGATCTCCCTGTACTTACACTTCTACTTTATGTTGTTCAAACATTTGCATGTTTCTTGTATTTACCATGTATTGTCTTTTTCTGTCTTTTATGAAAGTGTTAAATAAAGATGAAGTTAAATGAAAAAACAACATCTCCATTCAGGCATTCAGGCAAGAAAATACCTTCCATGTTAAAGTACAGGACTGATGCGACACCTGATCAACACTTCTCACCAGAAGCAGAAGAAAGGAAATATGAAAAAATATAAATTGTGTAAAAATATAAATTATCTATTTTATTTCAAGCCTTTAGTTTGAACTGTACTTTCTGATACAATTGATGTGTTTAGCACTTAGTACATATTTAATATTTATATACTGTTCACTTCTTCGATGTTCCCATCCAAGGTAACTCAGGTTTAGTATTTTGTGGGTGAATGAAATATTTTAATTTTATTCAACTTTTTATATTACACTCAGTGTGAATCAAACCTATCCTCACTTTGAGCATATCGGACAAAGAAACTTGAAGTAGGGGGTGTTGTTGAAATGTTGCAATTGATCGCAAGTTGCAGTTGATCGGAACGTGCCAATAAAAATCATTTTTTCGTGAGCGTCTTGTTAAATGCGCATACCTTGCACGAATGAAAATACGTGTTACAGTTGGTAAAGTTGCAGTTGATTTTGAGCAATACCCCATAAGTAAAAAAAAATCCCGTTCATGCCTGCAAGAGAACTTTTCTTCCCTCCCATTCTGCAAAGAAATGTATAAAAGGTTTTGCACCTGTTCACTGAATAAACAGGGAAGCTAATTTCTATAGTGACCCAAACCTATTGTGAAGGTTTGACTGGGAGTTGTTTTCCTTCTTCCGTTCTTATGTCTGTTCTGTTCACAGTGATTTCTACATGAACTAACATATCATTTTTTTCACACAATTCACTGAATATAGAAATGATAGAAAATTATAATATGGATTTTGGATTATTCATTGGTGAAATGGGTGAACATTCCATATGTACTATCAATTATGATCGTTTTGTCAATTTATCTTTTAAACATTAATTACGAAATTGTAGTGTGCTCATTGTTTTAAGATTGTGTGAATGAATTTAGATTTTGTAATACTTGTACTTGTGAAAGATTATATTTTTGTCTCATTGTAAATAAACTACTAAAGCTGCTTTGAAATATGATATATATTGGCAAACTATTTTCTTCTTATAATTTTATGAAGATCAATTGATTCATTGATCAACTGAATAATTGGATGATTTGCTGAGTGATTGATTGATTATTTGATTGATAACTTTAGTGATTGAACAATTGATTTGGATATTGATAGATTTTTTAATTGAATAAATGGATGGTTGGTTGACTGGATGGTTTATTGGGTAATTTGTTCATTGATCAATTGGATATTTGGTTGATTAATGGATCAATGGTTGATAAGATGATTAGTTGATTGGATACTGGTTGGGCAAGTGATTGATTTATTCTGTGATTGGATTATTTGATGGTTGACTTGATGATTGGTTGGCTGATTGATTTATCGATTTGATGATTGTTTGGGTGTTTGATTGATTGGTTGATCTTTTAGTTAATTTGATGACTGATTGCTCGATTTTTTGGTGGGATGATTGGTTGGACAATTGATCGATTGATTCAGTGATTGGATAATTGGATGGTTGGATCATTGATTGATTAATAGGAGCAAAGATTGACAAGATGATTAGTTGGGCAAGTAATTGATTAGATGATTGAATGACAGATTGGTTGATTAATTTGGTTTGATTATTGGCTGGGTGAATGATTTTTAGGATAATTTGTTGGGTAACTCATTGATTTATTCTGTGATTGAATAAGTGGATGGCTGGTTGACTGGAAGATTGATTGAGTGATTGATCGATTCAATCAGTGGTTGACAAGATGAATAGTTTGGTGGTTAATTGATTGGATGGTTGTTTTGGAGATTGATTGGCTGATATATTAATTTATATCATTGGTTGTGCAATTGATTAATTGGATGATTGGTTGGGCTATTGATTGATTGATTAGATAATTGCCTAATTGGTTGGATGATTGATGGATTTATTTGAACTATGGTTTGTAAAATTATTAATTTAGCAATCAATTGATTGGTTGACAAGATGATCGTTTGGGAGATTGATTGAATGGCTGATTTATAATTGTATTGGATAATTGGGTTCTCCGTCTTATTATATTGTACTCAGAATAACAATAAAAAACATTGCAATATACATTCTGATTTCTATATTCTCAAAACCAATAAGTTCATGAGCAAGGAAGGCTATTTTTTTTTAGAAATTGGTCACAACATATTGCACTTTAAAAGGATCTCGTAATTCTTCTCTTAATTCATTATTTCATATCTTGATCTGATTCATATAAAACCGTACGATATATTTACTGCGCTGGATCTCATCGGTCTTTAATATTTTTTTTTCAATACGCTTTACTTTTTCATCTTTTATTCCGTGAATATAATAATTAAGTAGGCGTAAACATTGCAACTGCGTACAATATTCTATTCGTATTCTTCAAACAAAGGTTCTTAATTTGGCGCCAAACCTATGAACGATACCACTGATAATATAATCTTCTGAAATGATATTAAACATTTTACAAATCGGAATTCTTTTCTCCTCTACTTGCAAAAATAATTGCAATCAAAACACCAATATATGAAATTCGATCTTTCAAGGTGGTTACATGCAAGTTAAGTAACAAAATCTTTAATCAGTCTGTTCTCAAATAAGTTTGGTTTTAACTTAAAACTGCGGAAATCAAAGTCGTTGATGATAACGTGGTCGAATGCAGTGCTTTGTCGGTTATTACGTGATCGACTACACCAAGCTTCATGGTAACGGGTTTATCAGAAATCAGACATCTATTATCTACCACTTGCAGAAAACAGTTGCATGGAACACAAAAAATATGGATGGTTACATGGTGGACGACTGATCAGAAATTTATATCCCTTCCACTCTCAAAATAGTTATGGGCGAAAAAATACAAAGTTTGATGTCGTGGATGATTACGTGGTCGCCTGCAGATCGATGTCAATGATGAGAGGGACCTTCTTGTGATGTAGCCACTGAGCTAGAGATCGAGGGGCGGCCCAGAGTATCTCCTCGAGAACGAAGACGATGGCGAGCTGCATGGGGATGGTGAGCAGGTCGCTCGCCGGCATCGACATCACCAGGAGACACAGCTTCTCCTGAAATATTATGGAATAATATTTGTATTATGATATGAATGATATAATAGATTTATAATGGAGTTAGATTAGAGTAAATTCACTAATTTCCCACTGAACATACCAATATACTACTAATAATAATAATAATGATAATAATAATAATTATACATTTATATTGCGCAATTTCTATAGGAATATACTCAACTGCGCATAACAAGCAATCATAATAACATTAAACAATAGTAGTATAGTACATGTAAAATAACAACTTACATCTACCCAAAGGCATCCCTAAATAGATGGGTTTTAAGGGCTGTTTTGAATGAAGCGATTGATCGGGCAGAGCGAATTTCAAGTGGGAGGTCGTTCCAGAGTTTTGGAGCGGCACTGACAAAGGCACGACCACCTAAAGTGGTTTTGGTTTTATGAGAGGGGAGTACTATACTAACACAAAGGCGTTGGTAAATTGAAGTCTCAACTGTTATTCTCAATTAAACTTTCAGGAGTTTTCTTTTAATTCTTTGGTTGATATATATAGACAACAAAGCGTTGATTTTTAAGATTTGTTTTCACTTCACCGATAGTTGTTTCCATTTCAACCAACATCCATAAAGTTTTGTTTTGTTTGGTTGTTTTCGTAGTGCATCCAATTGTGATGCCTGAGATAAGGGATAAGGAATCATGATACATTTCAAATTTTGAAAATTCTGCTTCCAAATCTTAACCCTAAAACGGCCGGGGGGGGGGGGTTGAATCAACCCCCCCTCGACATTTTTTGCGATAACGCCGCCGCGCGAATTTTTTTTACTGCGCCGCTCCATGACTTTTTACTTTGAAGCCTCGCGCAACTTTTGATACCATTTTCGCGAAAATCAGGCGTACCGTTACGACGCTACGCGACTTTTTATACATGCACGTCAGACCCAAAATTGCTTAAATACGTGATTTTGTGTACAAAGTCAATGCAAATAGAGTTTTCTCACAATTTTCAGAAAGGTATGATTATTTTCCCTTTCATGGCTCAAATCAATTTATTTTTAGCATGATTATGCTTACATAATGTCCTGCAATAATTTTGGGTAAGAAAAATAACAAAAACAAAAGGTCGAAAAACAAAGAAATACATAAGAAATTCACAAAACAAAGAAATACATAAGAAATTAACGATGGTATCAGATTTTTTTTCAAGAACATTGATAAGAATGCTACAGAGAATATTTACACCAAAAATTATGATTCTAGGAGTTTTATTTTCTACTTTAGAGCCAAACAATGATTTCATGCATAAATTACCATAATTAATTGAAAGAATGGAAATTTTCGATTTTTTTTTTAACAATTAGGTAGAGTTTACCATAGGTGACGTATGTGCAAATTTTCGGGGCGATTGCGTGATCGATGGCCGAATTCTCAAGGGGGGTTGAATCAACCCCCCTCGGCTATAGAAGACCCAAAAAAGCCCGGCTATATTAGGGTTAAATGAATGAACATATGTAGAGTAAGATTAAAGCAAAATGGCAGTCGGCAAAATTCTATGTGCTGACAGAACGCAGTTGCAATCATTATTTTACACTATCTTCGGAGATGGGAAATGCTTATTATGCTACATAGATATGATTACCTTTGCATTTGGAATTGATTTTCCATCTTCGAGAGAAAACTGCGAAAGTTTGTTGAAGAGACTGACGACATCAGAGTCATATTTGCCCAAAACCTCCTCAACACTCGACTTGAGATCCATGTACCTGGAGATCAAAGGATAAATAGTTCAACTGGCACCTATTTGATAGATAATGATTGAATTGTCTAAACTGAGATCAAATGGGTACATTGAATACTTCCTTTTAACGATGTCAATTGTGATGTGTAGTTGTCGTAAGCACATGGATTTAACACAATATAAACTATTTCCGAAAAATTAAGTCGAACGCAGATAATAGATCCGTACGCCTTTCATTCAACTGTGCCCACACAACAATGACAAGCCGGTTCCAATTTCAATGGCATTACAAAGAAGCATTGAATTTGCGTTCGAAAAATAGGTGATACCGTGTTATTTTTTAGAATAAATATGATTGTCGAAAATCCGTTAAAGTTGTAAAATATTAAAAAGTTAAAACCACTATTGTCTCACAAAATTGGCAAATTTCTAATTGTTTGGCAATGAAGAGTTAACATGGTGATATTGTATTTGACTGAATTGATATAGAAAGGGAATTAAAAGTAAACTATTAATATAGCAAGAAGTGTTCCAAAGGAATGAACTTACCATGGAGATAGTTTGATCTCATCACTATCGCTGTCCATCGTGATAACTGGTCCGCCATGATGGGCTCGAGCTGATTGCAGGTAGAGGACTGTCTTTTCGAAGAGAGGGCTCATTGTGATGACCTGGAACTTGTGCTTGATGACCCTTTGCCTATCCCTGTAAAAAGAATAATACTTGGTATGCACTTTGCATTTACCCAGGGTAGCCACTAGGGAGAGAGAGAAGACAGTCATAATAACGAGAGGGGAATCATTATAATCACTTAAAACTTGCGTTCTTATCTTTCCAACAGAGATGAAAACAGTCTTCTGGAAGATGCGACTAATTGTTATCACTTGCAACCCATTCTAGATGACCCATTGCTTATTACTGTAAAAAGAGTAATAATGAATAATGGTATTTCTTATTTCCCAAGAGTAGACACTAGACTGAAGAGAACAATCTTCCCAAAGAGAGGACTCATTTTTATCAACTGAAACGTTTTCTCAATGGCCAGCTGTCTATCCTCCTGAAAAGGGTAATCATGAATCTTAAATATCATGAATTATGATATATCTTATTTACCCAGTGATGACTAACTGTATGTCCCAATGAATATAATTATTATTGCACAAGTACATTGCCATTATTACCCAGTTTTTAGCCCAGGTAATGATGATAAAGCTGACTGGAGGTGGGCAGCAGTCTTCTCGAAGTGCAAAATTAATATGATCACTTGGAACGTGTGTTTGATGAAACGTTGCCTGTCCATGAAAAGAGATGAATAATGGATAATAATATCACAATGCAATACAATATGAATACCCAGGGTAGACAAAAGTCTTCTCGACATACCTATCAAGACGTTCGAGATCCTGTAAGGCCTCTCTGGCAAGTTTCTTCTGTGTCTTCTGGAAGGTTTGTCGGATCCCTTCCAGAGTAGCTTCAGCATCAGGTTCCACCTCGACGCTCCGTTTGCTCCCGGAAGTGTTGGCCTGGGGTCGTTTCACTGCATGGTAGGAGAAATTTGATGATTAATCTGGATGTTACGTAAACAGTTTAAATGTTTAGATATGTATGCTCAACATTTATTCTTTCATTTATTTATTTTTTACAAACAGCGAATTAACAATAGATGACAATAATCCAACATATTTTCTGGAAAGTTTGTCGGATGCCTTCAAGAGTAGCTTCAGCATCAGGTTCCACCTCGACGCTCCGTTTGCTCCCGGAAGTGTTGGTTTGGGGTCGTTTCACTGCAGAGCATGAGAAATTGGATGATATTATGGTTACATGCATGTTGTAAATAGAAATGCTTAGGTCCCCTGTAGGTATTCATGCTAAAATGAAAGGTAAGGAGTGGAAGCTTTTTTTTTCTTCTTTTCATTTTTTTACCATCAGAAAATCAAATCTAGATTTGATATCCTGTTGCAATACAATGATTACTCTATCATATTGGAATTATGAATTTACCTCTTTCGAACAGCTGTAACTTTTAACTTCTGATTTTTTTTTACGATTTAGCATTCAGAACATGAATGACATCCTTGTTTATATTTTCATTCTATTCAAGGTTTTTCATTATTTTCAGATTGAGGGAGATTGAGGGAGATTACGAAGGTCGCTGCTTATATTGCGCTATAAATGAGAAAACAGCTATGAATAAACTCGAACTATAATGATAATGATGAGGATGATGATAATGATAATGATAATAATAATGATAATAAAAATAATAATAATAATAATAATAATAATGATAATAATAATAATGATAATAATAATAATAATAATAATAATAATAATAATAATAATAATGATAATAATGATAACAATGATGATAATAAATACTTATAACAATGATAATACTACTACTACTAATAATAATGATAATGTATGATGTATTGAGCAGTGTTGCCGAAATACTGGCGTCACCTTTTGTATTAGACCATCTAAAAGTTTTTAACTGCCTGTGACGTGTTTGAAAATTAGGTGGACGTTGCAATCACTTCATGAAGAGCTACTATAAAGAGCGTTAAAATTATGTCTCAGTTAATATTATGGAAATTACCTTTCTCGTCGCTGGCTACCCCGACTGTCATCCAATATGGTTGCTTCTGTTTATGATCTATGTGATGTTGATGCCACTTCATGACAGCGTGTGCTGGGTGCGACACTACATTGGATAAAGCAAACATAAATAATAAGTTATTCATGGGCTTTTTGTTGGACAGATTTATCTTATAGCAAGAAAATTGCTATTTGGTTGTTGTTGTTGTTGCTGTTGCTGCTGTTAACTGAGTTTTAGTATTCATATCATTACCGGATTTCTTAAAATATGCGTTTATATTTACCATTCAGATTAAAGCCAATTATCTGCTACAGTATTATGAGGTATACAAAGTTCTTCCACTACAATTTATCGTCAACTAAAAAGAATTTGGTCACTTCCAAAATCGTAACATTATACAGTCGAAGCAATGAGACGGCACATGCTCACCGCCGTTTGCACTCCGGAGAATATGAAGGAAGTAGCTTTTAATAAAAATACCGCTCAGCGCTGCGGACGAATTGTAGATTCGTCACTGTTCGTACATTCCTAATTTTAGAATATGACACGTTTAACACCTTCTAAACGCCGTATCATGACTGCCCTGGGAGTAAATATATTCATCGCCTAAGTGGATTTTAATGCTATTTGAAACGTAGGGTCCATTTTCATGCATTTTGTTTTTGAGAAGTGAGATTGGGTACTAGAGTATATGGATCATTTGGGTTGAAAACCTAATTCCCTTTCAAAGATGTTTTACATTGTATTAATGAAGACCCATTCGGCCGTCCATAAAGATTCGGAAACACGCCAATATGGGGAATGAAACGTAAAAATTAATGAAAAAAGGGATATCTTACTTGAAAGGAGGGTTGGAAGAACACTGTTTCTCTTCTGAGGCCCGGGAGAAGATGAGGTCAAGAGATCCTCCCAGGTATCAATTCGATTCTCCCCAGCCATCCGAAACCCTTTCCTCACGTTGCCATGGTAACCAAATCTACAATCACATAAATGTGAATTTAAGTATTAATGTAAAAATAATTTGTATGTATAATTTATTGCTTCAGTTTGCTTTGAAATACTACCACTACGATCACAAATAAAGAAATCAGCTTGCTCGAGTCGGCGTTACGCGTTGCGTGGACAACGAGAGTTGCTCGGGCGTTGCTCGTGTTTATGGCACCGCTCGGTCGATGATGAACATTAAATGCGATGTTAAAATTTAACCTGTTTCGTGCCAGTATTCCGGCCTTGCTGACAAAAGAGTGGACTGCTGAAGAGCGGACGGTAGCCATCCAGACACCGGTCTTGTTGAGAGGCTACCATCAATCGTTATGATTTTAGGGAAAGCCGCTAGATCCAAAGCTGTGGAATCGTTGCCGCTTGGTCGCCGGTTGGTTACTGGTGAGTAACTGATTGGTGACCGATTGGCTTCTGAACTTAAACTAATCGGTCAGCCCCCGTCAGTAATTGTGACCATATCATTACAGCCTTCTTAACAGTCGCACGGCGATGGCTGAATTCCATCTGCGACCAAATCGGTCGGTTGCATAAGGATACCTTAGCTTTACAACGACAAGAATATTAGAGGAATACCGACTCCTGCATTTTTGATACCTCTAAATCTCCTTATGAATATGACGAAGCGTCGTCATAATTAAGAATCCAGGTATTGTAGTAGTCATCTGCTGCCGTTCTACCCCCCCCCCCCCACAAAAAAAAATATGTATACAAGCAAATAAGAATATATGGGGAAAGCGATATAAAACTCTAGCAACTACTTTTATTTAATGGTGCTCAGAGGTGATAGAAACCAGTGCCGATATTCCACCTAATAACGTCAAATTAAATCCGTTGACAAGTTTAGAAGGTGAATTTTGAACACATTTGTGAGAGAACGTTTTATGACACCAAAAGGTAAGCTAATGAAACGGAAGTGATTTTGCAGGGACGGATTTTGGATTATCTAATTATCGTGATAAATCATTGCTGTAGATTGTAGCATAGAAGGATCACAATATTCGGTTATTATGTTGTTAAAAGTGGGTTTCATTTTTTCTGGGACACTCTATATTAGACAAACTGACTCACTTCTTCCAAGGTGCAGGGCTTGGCGACTGAGTGGAGTCCCCCTTCCCCTGCATGCTCAGCGTTGATTTATTCACCGTGGGCAGGGCTGGTTTGGATGTCTTCAAGTTAGTCTGGTCACCAGAGCTCACGGTATCGGCAGAGGAGTGGGCACGGGTGGTGACTGGCTCCATCGCTGTTTGGAGGGGCCGGGTCGAAGCTGGTTTGTTCTGACTGAACATATAAGAAAAAAAACATCGAATCTATTTACCCACATTCAGTTAATTGTTCTTTCATGGTCTGAACGTTAAAAACGGGCATCTATTTTCAGGTTTTATGAAAGGACATCAACATATCGTCCGAGTTTTCACAAAATGATGGTAGCCATAAGCACAACAAAGTCCCGAAATAGCAACAATCTAAAAGCTATAATATAGCAATGCGATTTAATTCTATAGAGAAACGCAGGGAGAATGCATTGTTACTAGTTCCATGTAGCGACACATTTTGGCTACCGTCACCTCGAGAATACACGGTCAGATTATGGACTTGCCATCTCTGTTTATAGTCTGACTGTAATTCTGTTATTGATAAAACAAAAACGAGAAGTTGTATGCAAAACACGTACTTGCGCCATTTGCATTCCGGGAAGTGGCGAAGTAAGTAGCCTATATGTCATTCAAAATAGATAAACCGCCGTACGTAGTGCGAGACATCGCTCGGCGCTGCAAGCGAATCTACACATGCAGCGCATTTTGGGTTTTCGCCGGCATGTTTGGCAGTTCTCCTGATTGACTTCTCATGTGGCTTCAAATATAATTATCGGGCTTTCGCAAGTCGATTCTGAACAACGCAGAACGTTAAAATTATGTTAGCGTGCAAAATTTCGTGTGCAAAAAGGAGAATCCTCCGTTTTCCCCAAATACAGGCCCGTTGTCCGAAGATCCTGCGTTGTTGAGCAACGTACGACGCAACAATAGATCTGTTAATAAGCGATCGCGTAAAAAAAAATGTTTTTTTTTTCATTGAGCCGATCTCGCTTGGGCTACCACGTTCAGCGCAAATGCAAAACGACAATTAAGAGACAACGGAAAATGGTGATATGTTAGGCGAAGAACGTTCATGGCTGGCGTTGTTCAAAAAGCGAAGGCCTAGTATTATCCTGATAGTCGACTATACCTGACTATGGTTGGCTTGTCCCAGACGACGTCACGATATAGATGCTTGACTTGATCATGTGACAGAGGAACACGTGATCGTAGGTCTCTGCTTTTGATGTTATGAAGAGCGTTGATGATCTTAAAGATGCACTGGACTTTGCCAAGCCACATGTTTCTTTTTCTCTCATAAGCCCTCCTGTGAGATATAGACAACAAATTCAAAGGGAACTTTATAAAGGAAACGAGAGAACGCAACGGATAGAGAATATTGAGTTTCATAAATAGTGTGTGTTTATCAGATATTAGATTTAAGGTGACCAAAGTGTATTAGTCCATGCCAGGACACCTCCCCAGGAAAAATCTACCCAGGGGACAGTTCACGCCGGATAACTCCTCCAGACTACGACTTCCCCAAGTACAACCTCCCTGATGACGATTCCCCCAAGGAAAACTGCACTCCAGAGCATAATTCTCTGGAGGCTGACTCACACCTTTGCGTTTTTAAAATGCGTCGGTCCAGCGTTTTAGAAAATAAAAAAACCGCTTCCCGAGCGCACAGTGCACGCTGATCAGACTTACGCTCAAGGAGCGTACGCCGAACATCAGTCCAATGTATGACATGTGTCTTTGTGCGTTTTTCATTATCAAAAATGCTGGGGCGACGCAGGCTAAAAACGCAAAGGTGTGAGTCGGCCTTTAGGAAAACTCACCCTGACGTTATATGATAATAATAATAATAATAATATTGGCATTTATATAGCGCTCTTACAAAAATATGTATCACAGCGCTTTACAGTGTCATAGAAAATTGATTACCTACAAAAAAAAATACATAACAACAAATTATTTAACTATTAAAAAGAAAGGTTTTTAGGGAACGTTGAAAGATAGCAAGAGAAGAAGAAGATCGAACAGCCTGAGGGAGATTATTCCAGAGATGTGGTGCAGAAATGGAAAAGGATCGATCCCCGAAGCGTGTGCGACTTCTTGGAACCGAGAGCAAAGTTGGGTCGTTGCTAGATCTAAGACCATGTCTTCCTGGTTGATGCAGTGATATAAGGTTTTGGAGGTAGGATGGAGCCATCTCATGAATACACTTATAGGTCATCGTGAGGATTTTGTAAGTGATTCTTTTTTCTATTGGAAGCAGATCTTGTCCTCATAGGAAATTTTCCTCGTGGATCTGTCCTCAAAGGGCCAATCTCCGGGGAAGTATATTACTCCGGAGTAATTGTTCTGTCATGGGTTTTATCGAAAAGAGTGGGTCATGACTTCCTACCTTTCTGAGTCTTGTATGTCTGCTAGAGTTGATTTACCTCCTGGTCCAGGGGTACCTGAAGGGCTACTCATGGGGGACCAGGCTCCCGGAATAAGGGACACTGGGGTTATATTGAAAAAGACAAGGTTTGGTTTGCCACCTGGCCCAGGGGTACGTGATTG
>BQKZ01003846.1:16163-29464 GCA_036244855.1 Temnopleurus reevesii
AACAATGTCCGGACGGACGCACGGACGGACGGACGGACGGACGCACGGACGGACGGACGGACGGACGGACAACCCGAAAACATAATGCCTCCGGCACCACCTTACGGTGGCGGAGGCATAAAAAAATCGCCTTTTACACTTTATTTTATATAATTCCTCATATTGACTACCATTACGACAAGGTGTGTTTCTGTAATGCCATATATTGCTGCCAAGTCTTCTTCATCGGAAAATAATTTTTCTAATACAAAAGTCGGTCTCATTTTCATGAATTGTTGTGTATATATTTTGTAATCATTGTTTTGTTTGATTTATGTTCAATTTGAATTGTACTATCTTTTGTCCTTTTGGCTGTTCATGAAATCAATAGTACATTGTGTATCTGAAATGATGATTAAAGGAAAAAAACAAGGAAATTAAAACGAGGAAAACAAGGAAATGAAATATGTCGCATGCATGGTTTCCCAAACCATTAGTCACTTCCCCTGCACACACAGATTGATATTGACTGTACATAATTGCGTGACATCTTTTGATATTACCCATTGTTATGCGATGGACTGAGAAGCCATACATTACAATATTCCCACCAAAATGGATGGTTGAGCTGCAAACATTCTCAATATTTCCTGCTTCAAACCTCCCACTGATTTTCTAAGTTTCAAAAGGATTCGTCATTGTCTTTCTAAGTCTCTAAATTGTTGGGTTTTGTTTCTTTCAAGGGGAGACCCCCCAAGAATTACATCTATTTCCGTAAAATTAAGTCAACGTCAATGCAATGCTCCATTGTAATGCTATTCAAATCGGAACCGCCTTGTGATTGTTGTGTCCACACAGCCTAATACACGACTCAAGGATCTATTGTTCCATAACCTGATAACCCACTTTGTATTTTACGGAAATACTTTATACCATGTTTTATGCACAATGTGTCTTTGAACAAGATATATGCAAAAGGTGTATTTCCAAATGGATTCAAGGCTAATGACTAAGGCAAATATCAAATGTTTAGTGATGATTATTTGGTGGATATAAATTTTTACACTTAAAGGTATAGCTGCCAACATGAGCCAATAGAAATTATTAATAATTCTGGAACAAATTAGTAATCTTCACATATTTTACATTAAAGTGCATGGTGCTTTTGTTGGAAAAATTAGTAATCTATACCAGGTCTTGTACAAAACTTGACAAATCTGCGGCAAAAATTAGTAATGATTACTAAAAATTAGTAATAGTTGGCAGCTATGCTTAAAGGGTATCTGAGGCAAAAAATATAATTTGCTACTTGGCAGTATTCATAACAACAATCCCATAAACATTCCACGACTTTGAAACGGTGTTTCGTTTTTTAAATATTGAATTCTTAAAACTGATTGATACTCATGAATAATCAAAAGACAACTGGTACGAACTTTAGTTCACACAGTGGAACAATAGGATGGACATACAAAAGAAGTGCGCACATAGCTAAAAGCCTTGCAAAGAACCTAATTCAGATGTACGGGGACGAAGTTGTTCGCAAACGAACTGTTTATTTGCCTCTAATTAATTAATAATTTGCTCTTGAGTGCTTCGAGCATCTAATTAGGATGGAAAGAGCGCTATATAAGATTCATGTATTATTATTATTTTTATTATTGTTAATACTGGTATTCCATATCATGTCGGATAAAGTTATTTTGGGTTAATTTTATACACTGAGCACTAGACAAAGTAGGAGGCGCCGTAGTGTAGTGGTTCCGACACTCGCCTTTCAACCAGAGGGTCGTAGGTTCGAATCCCATCCATGGCGTTAATTTCCTTCAGCAAGAAATTCATCCGCATTGTGCTGCACTCAACCCAGGTGAGGTGAATGGGTACCTGGTAGGAACATTTATTCCTTAAAATGCCATGTGCGCTGGTGTACGCCGGGCTAAAGCCAGGGTAATAATAATGCAAAGCGCCTTGAGCACTCCGCAGAGTGGATACCTGCGCTACATAAATTGCATCTATTATAATTACTATTTTTTTTTTTTACCACTTAATACCCTTTAATATTTAGTTAGATTTGTTATAGAGTTACATCCTACTTTCCCTATAAATGGAAGCATTTTCCTTTATTTCATCCAAATTTGTTTTTGAAAATGTCATAAGACCAAGAGACTGATCCCATCCTGCTTTTAAACTGCATCAACAAAATTGTAATTATTATTGTAATAATCATAACAATTTCCTTATTCCATTTGAAATCTGATGTTTTAAAGTCAGTTCTCTAAATCTCAGTTCTACAAATTGATTCATTAAACAAAACAGTAGTTTAGAGTTCATAGTTCAAATTCAAGATAATTCAGTTTGGCAACAGGTTGGGATCAGCCTGTAGGTGTGACTGCCCTATCATATTCTAAAATGTTGTCACATATTTGCAGTCATAATGTTTGATCATGATAATCTGATAAATATAAATGATACTTTTTTGAGATACTGTTTAATTTCCTTTTAACTTTGCAATGAGGGCAGCATTTTCCTGTTTCATTTGCTTGTAGTCGTTGGTTATCTTCTCAAGATTGGTAACCGTTTTCTTGCTGCTTTCGGTATCAATCTGCCAAGGAAAATGTGAAACATATTGTATGAGCATAAGGGATACCTATACAAATAATATTTCTCATGGCACAAAGCGCTCTAAGATTATTATTAACCCAGTCAAGGATAAACAATAACAACAATACTCACAATGCGTTATCTCACCTGGAGGTGACATAATTTCATATTCTTGTAGTTATTTAAATTATCAAAATTATTCCTACTTTTTAGGGAGTGTTGTTTAGAAAACAGTAGAAAGAAGCCATTAAAAAGAGGCCTTTAAGATAAGATTGTTTTAATGTACATTCTCTACATACCTGATCTTCCAACTCCCTGATTTCTCTCAGAATGGTTCCTGTCTCTTCTAGAGTTTTTATCAACTGGTCAAAATTCTGAGAAAAAGTACAATAAAGTTTTAAAAAAATTAACAAATGTGAACAATAAAATTGTCAATATTCAATCCCATATGTAATGGTCATCAAGGAATATATAGAAACAAATGTCATCAGGTGGCCTTCATAAAGAGGCCCTAAAACTCACAAATGATACAAATGGTTGCAGTGTACCGGTAGTTGACCACTAATAAGACGAAGGGACACTGCAGTAGGTCGGGCAATTCATTGAATATTCATGACATTCAGTAGGTACCCATACTCAGCAAAATGTGCAAAAACTTCTAAATGCAAACATATATATGTGACTTGTCATACCAAAATCAGAAATAATTAGCTGAACTGAAGTCAAAGAAAGTGGGGGTATAGGAAAATAAACTTCAAATTTGGCACATTATGATATGTTGATTTTCTGAATATCCAATGATTCAATATTGGTTTGTCAAGACATAGGATAAATCGGAAAAGCTACTAATTTTTTTTTTTTTTTTTTTTTTTTTGGGGGGGGGGGGGGGGGGCACTTTGCAAAACCTCCAGGAACAGTCGCGCCAAAGGAAGCTATGCCTACTTGCGATAAGTGTTTGCTAATTGGTCATTTGCAACCAAGCTTCATTCAACAGGAATCTAGCTGTTTTTTCACTTCAGGAACAGTTGCTATGGCCTCCTCTGACAGTGATACATGAATTTGCCAAATTTTCTGATGTCTTTCTTTTCTAACAAATACTTTGCGATTCCTCCATCTTCTTATATTTGAAATTTTCATTTCTAATACTTTGGGTATGACGCTGATTGATGTCTCAAAATTAATGCGTTAGGATTGAGGAATTCGAGAAACTGAAATAAAAATGGAATAAGGTGAAATTACGACTTCTGTCGATATGATGGGTCACATATGATAAAGTTTAATCTGGATCGTGAATTTTGTCCACAGAGACAAGAGACAAAATATATTGAATTATGACAATATCAATAACAACTTATAACTTCAAATCATTTGTTGCTATATTAGACTAACCTCATGTAATGCTGCAAGGTATTTGTAGGCCTTCCTCACTGCTTCATCCTTTTTAGCATCCTGAAAATAAAAAAGATGTAACTTGGAATAATCTCCAATTCTGGCAAAGAAATTAATGATGAAAAAAAAAATGGTTCACTGAAAAATCTATAAGAATGAGTTCTTCATCAAGAAATATGTCAGTACTTGGATATCAGCCCAAAATCATATTCATATGGGGCTACGATTGACATAGCATTTTTGCGTAAAAATAATGCTGTTACATAAAGATTGGATGGTCAAATTCAAACTTAGTTTTGTCAAATTCCATATATTCTATTAAGAACAGAAGCATGTATCAGTTCATTGAGGAAGGGCATATTCTATTTTGATTAATGAAATTTATCCTCCAAATTGAAAAAGCAAAAATGCAAACTATTTAATTAGGTGGTCTGTCATATTTGACAGATCACCTATTGTTATCGTCCGAATTTTCTTTCTTACTTTCTTACTTTATTTATTTTTATTTCCACCTTTTTTTGTGTCCAGAATATCTCCAAAGTCTCTCCGTCTAAATTCTTCAAATTTTAGTCATATATCAAGGTCATTAAAAACTCGTTTCTGGAAGGAAGATGGCGCCCTAGAGTAGACAACACGTTTTTACATTCGAGAAAAATTGTCAAAGTTAAAATGTCACATAACAGAAGACTTGAACCACTTAAGATATCAAACTTTTTCTCAGTACTGGATCAAGCTGATAAGGACGAAATAGATATGGATCAATCCCGAAGTAAAACTGATAAACTGAGTAATTCTGAAGGAGACACCGAGCGACTGGCCGCTGAACTACAGAGCGAAAACGTACCCAGATCCACCCCCGAAACTCCAGGCGCGGAAAGCAACGAAACCCATGTTGGTAAAAGACGGCGAATCAATGGTAATGGGAACGAAAGACACACGATGGACTAGACCACCAAAGACCGTGAGTTGATCATGATTCTCATTAACAAAGAAGACAATATGAGTAGTAGCCTATCAAGCCGATTAGATATTGCTCTGAACAAGATAGAAGAAAACAAGAGAGAAATCCAAGTCGTTAAAGACAAACAGGAGGAATGCCAATATGACATTCGCATGATACAAGACAAACTTAAAGTCCAAGAACATGAAAATGCGAAATTGAAAGAACGATTGGTTGATCTGGCAGCTCGAGGTATGAGAAATACGGCTGTGTTTCATGGATTTCCAGAGGAGGTGGAGAAGAATGAATGTGAAAAATTCATTGAGACTTTCATCGAGTCACAACTTGAGCTGAAGGAGAAGCTGCAAATTGAGCGTGCTCATCGTTCTGGCATGCCCAATGCCCGAACACCAAGGCCTATCATCGTGGCGTTCAACAGGTACACCACCAGACAAGACGTGCTGAGTAAGGCCCAGAGACTACTGAAAGACAGGCCCTATCATCATGGCAAGAAAGAGCACCAAATCTACATCGAGGAGATGCTCCCGAAGGAGGTTCGAGAGCAGCGGAAGAAGATGCAGCAGACCAGGAAGCGATTGAAGGAGGAGAAGAAAGACAGGAAGGTGTACTTCAAATATCCGACTCGCCTGTTCTACCGGGATGGCAAAAGCAAGGAGGTGGAATATAAAATCAATTGAGGATGAAAACAAATGACTTGTGCTGAAGAAAATTATAAAGCTATATACGTAGGCTACGTAGCGCATATTAATGACCAAAATAGAACCAAAATTGGAAAAATGCGCTCTATGATTCGAGTCAGTAAAACAATGAAACAAAATAATAAGATGACAAAGAAAACAAAAGAATGTTCTTACGTAATTTTGAAAGCGAAGCATGACTGTTTATGTGATAGAAAATAAAGGTACAGCTCATGTGCCTTTTGTTGTTTTTGTTTTTGACTTATTTTTTTTTGTATTTGATAGTTTGTTAGACATGGTGGAAATCCGGACAGAACTTTTTATTAAATATGGATCTGAAATTAATGACTCATAATGTGAACGGAATTGGGGACTTCAAAACAAGGAAGCGATATTTTAATTTTTTTACTCAAATTAAAGAAGGATATTATATTGCTTCAAGAAACACATTCTTCAGAAATAGACGAGATGGTTTGGAGAAACCAAACTAGAGCTAATATTATTTTCAGCCATGGAAAAACTGCAAGCAGAGGTGTATGTTTTATAATAAAGAAAACGCCTGATATAAAAGTTATTGACTCTGAGAAAGATGATTCAGGAATTTGAACTGTGGAAATTGAAAACTAAGGCTGTATATAACTCTTTTCTGAATGAAATTACTAGGAGATCAGTTAGTGAATATGTATTTGCTGATAAATATGACATTCATGAAAATGACTGGCAGGAAATCTATGTTTTACCTTTTAAGTGCACACTTGAAGTTAAACTCAGAGTTTTTCAGTTGAAACTGTTACATAAAATATTGTATACTAATGACAGGCTTTATAAAATGAAAGTAGTTAATTCTGAATTGTGTACATTCTGTAATGATGAGCTAGAAACTCCAGAACACATTTTTTATGATTGTAATTTCTCATATGACCTCAGACAGAATTTTTTGGATAAATTTGGCATGGCATTTGGTGTAAAATTAGAAGATTTAACAATTAAAAAGATGATGTTGGGTTTCATTAAGGATTGGAAAGGTCCACATAGAATGTTGCTGAATCATCTATTGCTATTATTGAAAAGATATATTTACATTCAACAATGTAAAAATGAAACACTTTCTATTGGTGGTCTAACATCTTTTATTCGCCAAATTAGACATATTGAATTTGTAATTGCCCAAGAAAGAAAAATTGAAAGTATTCATCATAAAAAATGGTCCCCAATTGAACATTTATTCTAACAGTTGTTAATTTCAGAAAAGAAAATCCAATCCACATGTTTTAAAATGATTCCATCATGCATAAAGTAGGGCTATCCACCATTTTCAATGTTGTATTTTCACGTTTGTTATTGTTTTGTTTTATACTATATTAATGATTATTGAAATGATTGTTCTATGATTATTGTTACTTTGATGTTGTTCACAATTTATTTAATCAATAAAAACTTTAAAAGAAAAAAAAACAAAAAAAAAACTTGTTTCTCCAACAGGACCAATGTCATGGCGTCATCGTGACGTCATGTAGACGCCATTTTGTAAAATCACATTATCATTCATATCTTCCTAAATAATCATCAATAATCATTCATATTTACGTCATATAAACTTCAGGTCAAGGGTCATTAGGTCATGTCATCAAAGTTCATCCAAAGGTCATTACACGCGCGTACGCGTCCGTCAAAATTTAAAAATGCTCAAAATCACTTTTGGACCAAATTAGAGTACGTTTTAGGTCATTTTAAGCCTTTCAAAAATTTGAGCGCGCGTGTCATTGCGCGTTTTACCTTGAGAAACTCAAAATTCGCCATTTCTGTTGACGTAGTCAGATAGAGCATAAAATTCTGAACAAAATGATACTTTGTTCAACTTTCTATGACCATTATTAAGGAAATTATCATCTCCCAAAGTATTCCGCGCGCGCGCGCGCGTCTTCCCTCTTCTTAGGCCAAATATGGTCAAAAACATGCCTTGAAGAAAGACTATGTACCTCGTAAACGAGTCCGTTGACCACCGATTTTTTTTTCATGAACGTATTAAGTATGAGCTGTAGACATGATTTCATGTGTCATAATCCTTTCATAAACGTTGTGACGTCATCAAAATGGCGCCTAAACTCAAAATTTCATTTTTTTCAAAATGGCGTCATAACATTTATGCGAATTTGTCCATAACTCCATCAATATTGGTCATTTTGCTTCCAGTTTTTGATATGTTGTAGCTGAGGCAATTCTGCACAAAATCAGTAATCACGGTTTTTCATTTTGACAACGGTAACATGACTTATTTCTACAATATATATAGGCATGTCAATTTCACCCGTTTTACACGTAATCTCTATAGGAAACGATTTCTGATGAAAACTTGATTCTGCACCCGTGTCTTATTTTTGCAAAATCTCCCTTATTCTTGCTCGAAATTCTTCGTCCTTGAAATATGTTGTTGCCTGATAAATTTGCTTGTCTCATGGGTTCGGTTTTTCAATTATGATGTCATTGTCATGCTTAATTTTGAGGGCCAAAAAGGGTTATACGGATCCGATTTTCAATTTACGTGTATTATGAATGGGGAATATCCTAGCTCAATCGGTAGGGCGTTTACCTCCCAACCTTGAAGTCCCGGGTTCGAGTCTCGCCTCTGACATTTTTTTTCCAAATTTTTTTTTTCTTCTCTAATTTTCTTACTCATTGTATTCATTATATCCATCAAGAAAAATGGAAGTTGACGGGGCATTTTTTTAAATAAATAATTTACAATCTATTTTTTTTTGAAGGTCAAAGGTCACTAATATAATGCGTCAGTAAAAGTATGGCATATTGGTACTCAAACTATTGGAAATTTAATGACAAATTTGATTACAATACTTGTAGTCGTAATTTTTCAAAATGACTTTGCAAATTTATGGGAATTTATCGATTACAACGCCAATATTGGTCGTCATGTGCCAAAATTTTGATATGTTGTAGTTGACACAATTTTCTACGGAATAAATGCTCAGTATTTTTCAGTCTGACAACGTTAACATGGTGTAATTTTACGATATATAAAGGCATGTCTATTTCATCCTTTTTACATGTTTATCTCTATGAGAAACGATTTCTGATGAAAACTTGATTCTTCATCTTTGTCTTATTTTTGCAATATCTCCCTTATTCTTGCTCGAAATTCGTCGTCCTTGAAATTTAAGATTGGACGTCGAAAAAGTAACCAAAAAAAAATCACTAGCAATAAATTCCCAATTCCTCAACTAGCTCAAGGTCACGGCATGACTGTGTCGTCATCTAGACACCATTTTCTAAAATCCCATTCAGAATCAATCGTTCCCTAACTGAAATCATTCACATTCACATCATAAGTTTCAAGTTACATTTTAGCATTACACATAATATTTTAACCATGTCATCAAAAATTGACCTTATATCAAAAAATTCATACAGACCACCTAATTCGTCCCCATGACGAATTAAATGTCTAGTTTTCTTTTTTAGATTAGAAATAACAAAGCAAATCACCAGTGAAAAAGAAGCCAATAACAATAATAAAATGTGTGCTAATGAGAGAAAGGATACCCAAAACACTTGTTCATTTGCCCAAACAGTAAACAATAAGATTATTGCCAACAAAAAATTCTGACAATATCGATGTTCTCAAAATAAGATCAAGTTATGAATGTCACAGAAAATTCCAGTTCTAGTAATTTCATTACTTTTTCTTTTTCCCAAATAATTTTCCCACCTTTTTTTCCCCAAATGATATTCCGATAAATGAGGAAATATAAACTTAAAAGATAGGACTACTTTGACTTCAAAGCAATACATGCAATTTATATCATACAAATATTCACTCTACACATTGTTCAAGATGCCTAGTATTATTATTACCCTAGCTTTTAGCTGTCGCTACCAGAACATAAACATTCCAAACATTCCAAGGTACCCATTCATCTTATTTGGTTTGAATGCAGCACAATGTGAATTAATTTCTCGTTGAAGAAAACGAATGCAATCGCTGGGATTTGGACCCATGACTCTCTCATTGAGAGACTGGAGTCTTAACCACATGGCCACAAAGCATTACAACCTCAACTTACTCTAAAAATGAGTTATCAGTCACAGTGAATGTCTACTAAAGACTAGAGTAAAGTAGACTAGACTAAACTAGACTAACATAGACTAAACTAGACTAGTTTAGACTAAACTAGACTAAACTAAACTAGACTAGACTAGCATAGACTAGACTAAACGAGACTAGACTAGCATAGACTAAACTAGTACAGACTAAACTAGACTAAACTAGACTAGACTAGACTAGCATAGACTAGACTAAACTAGACTAGACTAGCATAGACTAAACTACACTAGACTAGCATAGATTAGACTAGAATGGACTAGGCTAGACTTCAACCAAATACTAATCACTGCTCGAAGACTTACTCTAAAATTGAGGTCATCAGTGACAGTGAATGTCTGCTAAATACTATAGTAAAGTCGACTAAACTAGACTAGACAAGTAAGACTAGACTAAACTGAAGTAGGCTTAGACTTCAATCAAATGCTTTCATTGCCTTGAAGACTTACCCTGAAAATGAGTTCATCTGTGACAGTGAAAGTCCGGTCCAGTTTACCAGAGACTTGGTTGATCTCCTTCTGTAGCGTTCTTGTATCACCAAGCACCTGTAAAAAGATGGCACGTTTTAGCAATAGGATTTATTTTGTTTGATTTTAGAATTTGTTTACTCTTTGACTCCTACCAAATATGTTAAGAGTGCAGTAAAAATATTTCTCATTCTCAGATTTTGAAAAATAAAACAAGACAAAAATTATTACATTTCTAATTAGTATAAGTTTCAGTTGAATGATTTTTGTGTTGGGTAGATAAATAATTGAATAATTCTTGCCTTATCCCAACATGGATAAACACTGATTGACAGTGTTTTACCGAGAAGCTGAGAAAAAAATCTCAGGCATTCTCAGGCATTATCCATGTTGGGATAAGGCAGGAATTATTCAATTATTTATCTACCCAACACAAAAATCATTCAATTGATATTTACGCAGTACCTGCTGCTATAATACGAATCGAGCCCGCCACTTCCATCGGCTCTCGGTGGTCTAGTGGTAAGACACCTGTCTAGTCATCAGGAGATCGTGGGTTCGATTCCTACCCGAGAATGCCTGAGATTTTTTTCTCAGCTTCTCGGTAAAGCACTGTCAATCAGTATCTCTATTTTCAACCAATTAGGAGCACACATTTAGGACTTGCGTTTAATTTTGAGAGTTGTGCTTAAACGCGACTTTTTATGCAATAGAGCCCTGGTCCACTAAAAAAATATGGAGGTATTGATATTGCACTCAAGTTCAATTTCCTGACTTAAGGTGGACCTGTGCGCTATACAAGTAGCCACTATTATTATTATTATTATTATACTATGTTCTCATTTTATACCTTATTGATATCTTCTTTCTGTTTCCGAATATTGGCAACGATTTCCAGGATTCTTCTAGTATATGCTGATCGGTTGACATCTTTGGCCATCCGCTCGTACTCTGCAACCTGAATAAATAACAAAAAAAGTCCTTATGTATCATCACAAAAATGTTTTAATGTGTAAAAGTCATTACCACTGCCAATAATCTTGGAACAAGGTTGTTGAATTTGTCCAAGGTTCGGGAGATGAAGCATATTGTGGATGCCCTGCTCAAATAAATTGTGTTCAGTAATGTGTTGGCCTTGCATTTATTCGTACCTGATCACACAATGAGGATGTAGTTGTTTCTTTTTAACAACTTATTTTATCTATTCTTTTTGTCATCAAACCTATTTGAGTGGAACAGAATGACAAAATACCTGGAAAAAATCTGAAAAATATATCCCGTTGACAGCACTTATAGAAATATAACACACACAATTTGTATCATATTTCAGTGACATTGGTTGTGTATTGTTTTATAAAAAGTTTGAAAATAAGTGCAAGATGAAAAAGAAAAAAGTTAGCATATTTTAGCAAAAGAACCTTTTACTTTTAAAAGTTATCAAAAAGGTATTTACAGGGCAAAATTGCCCAACTCCCAGGCAAGAGTGGGCTACATTGTAACAATCATTCTTTACTTACGAGTTGTTTGAGCATGTCTTCTTTACTCCTTGTTTCCTCGGCAACCTTCTTCATCTTCTCTCTCAAGGCTTGGATGTCTTCTAACCTCTTCTCAGACTCGGACTATAGATTAGAGAAAATGAATATACAAACAAATTATTACAATTTAATTCTATATAGTTTCTTCATTACTACTTGACATAAGTTGAAGATTATTTATTTATCTTGCAATGTATTGTGGTCAACTCAGGAATTTGTGACAATTTTAGGTCATCTTCTCTCTCAAGGCTTGAATGTCTTCTAATCTCTTCTAAGACTCGGACTCTAGTTGTTTTTACATTTAAACTGCAAAATTTCTATATAGAAAGGACCTAGTACATTTGTGCATCATTCAGGGATTCTAAAATTTCAAGACACAACAATATATTGATTTTCAGTCATTAACTGTCATTCACTGATTTTCAGTGAATTTCCCAGGATTTTTGCATAATGTAGAAACAAAATTCCATCAATTATTCTACATTTTCAATGGGACCATTGGTATGGACCAAGTCTATTTTGAACCATTTTTAACTATCTATGAATGATGAAAGGGCAACTCAAACTTCTTTTTCTCTCTGCACATACAGTCAGTTCGAACAAGGGAAACATAAAAAGTGGCCACTGTAGACAGGTGACCTCTATAGACAGCTTCTACAACACACATTTTAATCTTGAGGGACCCATATAAGTTGTTCAGTTCAGTTCAGTTCATCCATTTATTTCACAAACAGCATAAAAAACCCTAAAATTTACAGAGTAAAAATATACCGAATGACTGTAACAGCCAAAAAGGAATGCCCTTATGGAAGTTGGCCACTGTAGCAAGGTGGCTGCTTTAGACAGGTAGCCACCAAAACAGGTTTTCTCCCTCTCTCAGCAGAGAAAGATTTTGATTCGGCTAATCCAAGTATCCGCATTCTATTCAATTTTTTTTTATCGCATAAACTTAAAATCACAATTATAATAGTGGCTATTTATAAAGCTCACAGGTCCACCTTACTGTGCACATGGTACTTTAAAAAACAAAGACAAACACAGAAATAGATAATGAAAACATGAAGAAGGTAAAAAGTAATAAACATTATTTGTGAATCTCCTGAGCTGTAGCACAGTAAAATATAAGAAATTAGATAATTAGTCAGGAGAAAAATTTGAAATTGGATTTGAAGGATTCCGTCGATAAAATTTATCCTATTTGGGAAGGTAATTGGTTCCGAAAGTTTGGTCCTATAGCTGATAAAGCATGATTCCCCATCCTTGTTTTGTTCAAGGTATGATTATTAACCATACTGCAAAATTACTTTGACAAGATTTCAACTACATTACAACGATGAGATCAAATGAACCATGTAACATAGAATATGCAAATGAACTTGCAATAAACATTTATCATCCAAAGAGATGTGATTCGGTGCCAAAATCAATATCCTAAGAAGCATCTTACCTCTTTGTTCGAGACCTCATCTTTTGTCTTTCTATACTCCTCGATGAGCGGACCTCTATGTTCTTCCCACTGATTGGCTAAGCTCACAAGTTGATTGGCGCTCTTCTCGACCACGCCCTATAAGAACA
>BQKZ01003846.1:39596-50456 GCA_036244855.1 Temnopleurus reevesii
GGGGGGGGGGGAGGACTATTGCAAATTTGGAAATTGATTCATTCAAACTTCATTGACATAAGAAATCAATATTTTGTTCATATCGAAGCGACTGATGAATGGTGTGGATGAATGAAGAGACAATTATTTGTGGTGGAAAAGTTAGCAAAGGGGGAGTGGTCAATTGATCAATCAATAATTAAATGCTTGGTCTGTGCCAGAAAAAAATATATATACATGTATTATTTAAAAACAAAACAATCAGAACAGATCGGGGAGTCTTTAAATACCTTATTATATCCTATTGTTTCAAAACCCAGCTTTTTCAAACCCTTAGCTGAAAAAAAAGGGTGTGTGTTTTTTTCGTTGGAAGCATGGATGCAGTTGCATTTATTCTTTCAACCATTTAAATATTTTCAAGAAAAAAAAAGCATTTATTGGGTCAAACAGATTCTTCAAAATGATAAGTAACAGTAAGAAAACAGCCGAGAAGTACATGACATAAGTCATAACCTACTATGATCAAAATTTGCCAATTTGCCAATCACTGTTCAGTTATATTATTGAAATAATCGCAACTTGTTTAATATTGACCAATTTACTTCAAACTTTTTTTTTAAAACTGTTCGTCTGATTTTTGTGCTTTTAATGAAAGCAATATTTTTATCTGGCCAAGACCCAGTACTACCACCAATCATTGCTCCTCATATTCTGGCATATATTTTACTTCTTAGATTAATCTGTCTCCCACTTTTTTCTCTCTTTATTTTTTTCTTTACAGCTTCCAGCAATGAGCAAGAAAACACAACAAAAAACAATAAATGAAGAAAGTAGTTATCCTTCAATATTTTTTTGCTTTAGGGAAGGAGAGAATGGGGAGTATTGTGTCCACCCTAGCCCCCATCCCTCTCCCCTAATATGCACAGTTGGGGCCAGTTGCTTGAAGAGGTCTTAGCTATCCTCTTCTTGATAATACGTCTTAGCCCTCTGCTTACGAACGTCTCAATTTCTTGTGCCATCCTAATAACATAGGCACTTAAAACGTCTTATCAAGATGAGGACAATTGGCCCCCTGATTGACAATAACTCATGCTATCATCTATATCTGACTCTCTTCATTCTTATACTCTGTAATCGTATTCCAAAATGTGAGCCGGGACTTACATACTCTTCAATTTTTAGGAGCATCTTTATTGAATAAAAACAAATAATTTGTTGGGAATTAAAAAAACACGAACTAATACATGTAATAATAATAATAAATGTTTTTTTTTTTTTTTGCAGTATACATGCAGATATTTTGGTGATGCTCAACATGGTTGGCCGCCCATGCTTTCCTGATCATATGGCTTTCGATAAATAGACCCCTATTTTCTAAAATGTTTTGTTGGAGTCCTAATCTAGTCCTAATTCTACATCTTACCTCCCCTCTCGAAAAATTAAAACATGGCATCAGTTAACAGGGGTAGATGCAAGGTTTCCCCAAAATGGGATTGGAAATGATAAAACATTTTCTGACAAGCACAAAAAAATATGGTCATCAATCTAAGTGAAAATGAAAGAGATAGTGCAGCCCCCTGCTTTGTCGAGATGCCCTGCCCCCCCCCCCCCCCCCNGGAAGCAGAATTGATGATGATACAAAGATAAAACTAGTTATTTATTAGATTATTTCATAATATTCATTATTTCATTAGTTATACAGAGACTGTTGTTAGAATCAATAACATAACATATATTGTATGCAGTAGCAATAATAAGTACACATTTACCCTAGTTATATCACATATTGTAACACCATTGTGTAATAGAAACACTTTTCAAATGTTGTATCTCAAAATGCAAAATATGACGGAGAGGAAACTTATTATAAAGTGATTTTCCTGTTCCCATCACTGTGAAATTTGGCCCAAATGACAAGGCTTTTAGGGTTTGAATATTCTAGTATAACTGTAACTGTGTAAGTTAAAACATTCATTAAATAATATGCATAAAGTAAAATAATTTTTTTCTGGTTGCAAAATTGATGAACATAAAACCACAAATAAGATTTCAGCTCATAAACTATTTAGAGCTTTATCTGATAACACAAAGTATCACAAACAAAATCTGTAAATTTCAGAAAAAGAGCACTAATGAAGTGGGAACTTCAAGACAGTTCAGTTTTAATATGCATCTACATTTATTTCTTTGTAATTATATATTCATATCAATATGTATATCTTCAAATTAGAACACTGTCATTCCTTCAATGTGTTATTTCTTCCTCTTGAAAATGATACTATACTATGCCAAATACAATGAGTTTAAATAATTTCTTTTAATAGAAGACTTTAATCCATTGTGAGTTCTTTAAATGACTTGTCAAAGTAAAGTTGAATTATACACTTATAAGCATGATTCAGTACAGGACCCAAATTCTGAAAACTGTTATCTGACATTATTTTCAGACATGCCAACCAAAAACCGTACTCTTCAATTTTTCTATCCTATTTTACTTCATAAGATGGTACTAAGACCTATAGATGTTTATGAATGCACGACACCATGATACCAAAAGGCATCGCACCTGTCTCTATGGAGAAAATAACATTGTCTACTGGTATTGACTATTCATGACCCATCCCAGACGAATGCTTTAGGTTCTTGGTGACACACCTGTCAAATAGTGCGAAAAATGTACCTCGTTTAATACTAAAAGTAACATGAATGTTAAGAGCTTTCAGGTTGACAGGTGGATTGTGGTGGTATTTCATTGTGGTGAATTATTACCCATATCCATTGAGTGAGGTACCCCTCATGCAAACGTAAAATACAAAAAATTACGGTTTTAGGTTGGCATCCTTGTATTGTGTGCAATAAGGACTTCTACATGGCGGTTGTACAGATGCCTCTCTAAACCTTGTGGCAACATAGCCTACATCATGCAAATATTCACCAACAACGTGTAATAATATTTAATCGTTATGACACACTTTTGCAAACATAAAACATCAGACATAAAATTGGTCAAAGACAAGCCAATTTATATGCGTACTGTGTATTCATGCGTGTGTATATATATCTGTATATATATCTGTATAATAATAGTAATATTTATTTGTACACATTTAATTTCTATATTTTTTCGAGGGGTATACAATCTGCAAGCTCTGTTTTTTTAGTATACCCCTCCATTTCCAGTCCTATCATTATTTCTGTTGTCGATATATCTTACTATTATACCACATGTTTACTTTTAATGTATGAATTTATCTATGTATCTTGATTGATTTTGAACTTTGTAATTTATTTTTTCACTATATTTTGATTTGATTGGAAATGAACATAGAATAAACTGAAACTGAAGGCAGTGGTCGCACGTGCACTCTTTGCTTGCCACAGTGTCATCTTTGGATTTCCTCTACTTCTATAATCATTACCTTGGTAAAACCCCCTAAAATCCTATTTAGAGGCCTGAAATATAGAACAGCTTTCAGAATTCGGACACAAGAATATATCAATGAGATAAATTACCTGAGACTAGTATGGTTCTACAAGCACTGAATGCTACATGGACATGCACACTATAAATTTTCTACTATTACACAAATATTTTTTCTCTTTCATATTCACGATATATACAATTAATGACAAGAAATATTCTTCATTTAAATCATTTATACAAAAATGATGTCATGATTTCTATATATCATCAGACTATTAAGAAATGTACTGTTCTATTTCATAGCTATTAAAGGAGTAATGATAATTTAACAAAAATACATAAAAGGAACATCTTAAATATATTCATAATATACAAATGAAGCTTGACAATTCAATATAAAATTCATATAGACTCAATGATATAATATAAAAATATAGTTTCTCAAAAAGTTATAGCATGTCTTATTCTCAATGGAATATTAAAGAACTCAGGTAAAAATGATCACAAAATGCTAAATGTAATTTAAATAAGAACATCCCTGATAATCAAAAAGTGTTGAAGAATATGGTAACATTTTTGGAACATGGAATCAAATACTGCGTGTGAAATAAAACCATCTTCTAAACAATCATGAATTTCAGTACTGATCTAAAAAAGAACAAAATCAGAACAGCTGGAAGAATAATGATGACTTGTGCAAAATAAACATTCAAACATCGAGTGGAACACCCATCAATAAAAAATTTCATCAGTCTCTTTCATAAAAATAGAGCAAGATGTATGCTTTCAACTTAGAAAAATATATTCTGAAAAAAGTTGAAATCTCTTATCAAGAGCACACTTGTATTTTGCATAGGCAAATATTTTGTGTAGCCACCTCATTAGTCTTTCTATCGATGTTTAGGTGAACAAGTCAAAACATAAGTTTCAATCTCAAAATGGTCTTCATAAAAACTTCATGCAAGTAATAAACCGAAAAACAGACATACGTCGTGTTGAAAGGCACTGATATGTTGAAAGAGCAATCATACAGATTTCATCTTATCGACTGGTCAGGTCTACAGCAGGGAATGATTTAATTTTTTTCACATTTAATTAGCCGTTTTGACATTGAGGAAACTTTTCCAATTCTTTACTATATAGTTCTATGTGAAAAAGTTGCTACACAAACTATAATTTGTATAGCAATCCTGCTAAAATGCATAGCAAATTTATTCAAATATAAAATCCCATCACCTTATCAGTCACATTTAAAAATGCAATTTAAAACATACAAAAATAAAATCATTCCTATCAGAAAATTAAAATTTACTAACAGAAGAAACAATCAAGAATCATATGATTATTGCTATGATAAAAAGCTAAAATAGAGATGAGAAAAGGTTACAAAATATAAAACATGAACAACCCATGAACCAGAGATAATTTCCAGCATTAAAAATATTGCATACTTTAACTATTCAAAACTTTTCCCCCTAAATCATATTATGATCCCAACTTAACATGAATGTGAATGTCTTTGGAAGTTTTCATGGAATGTACCGTGCAAGCGATGGGTGTTTATCGATCAAATTCTATTCAAAACATGTTTCTATTCCCCAAAAATTATATTTGAATCCAAATTTTTGGAAATTGTAATGGAATAAATGGTGGAAATGATTGAAGTTTATACATATACTGATCAAATTCCTCAATCATCCAACCATTTCTAGTACGGGAGTAATCTCACGCAGTGTAAATAATGCATGCACCGGTGTGTAATATGAAAACTACCCATAATGCTCCCTGATATGAACAACCGTAAAGGCACAAATCTTTATGCGTTATGGTTAGAGATATTAGCGAGATATGCATGCTTTAATTTGGTGAACGCAATGTGGAAGTGGCAGGGCCCAGTAGTCAAAGTTCATGTGGATTGACACCCCCGCAATGATGTGAATCTTGTTCCGTGAAAATTCATCCACATTCTCCTGCATTCAATGCGGGTTGAAATGGGTACCTGGTATAAAGAAATACCTCTGATACTGTACGCACCCAGGGTAACGACACAGCAGGTAGTATTGAGAAGAAGGTGGTTATAATTTCAAGTTAAAAAATACCATGGTTGTGTTTCATAAAGCTGTTCGTAGATCTACACATTACTCCACGAACAACTGACTCTTCCCTGCACTAAAAGATATTGCCTATCATTAAATGACACCTGAGAATTGGTCACCGGTCGTTCGTAGAGTCGTGTGTACCTCTACAAACAGCTTCATGAAACAGGTCCCAGGTGTTTTGAAAGACAGGTACATGTTATGTAATGAAAATGCTGGCAATTTTAAGTAGAGGGATACAAGTTACACATAATAATCATTATCAAAAGATGAGCATTACAAGAATTGATGCGGCGGCATCCATTTGCAGTGCAAGTTGAGAGTGAGGTCTGCGAAGAAGCAGGCTAGCTCACTCCCCTTGGAATCCTATGCGATGACTTTGAGTTGGTAGTCTGAAAGATAGGTAGTATCATATGACAAAATTACTGGCAATTTGAAGCAGACGGCTAGACCTTACACAACCTTTATCCGTAGATGGGCATCGGAAAAATTGATGCAGCCATGTCCATGTGAGTCGTTAGTTGAGGGAAAGGGTCGCGGAGAAACAGGCCAGCTCGCTCCCCTTGGAATCCTGAGCGACCGCCTTGATCTGGTAATCTCCACTAGTCAGCCAGCTCGGGATACCAATATCTGTTACCTCAATTTGAGATGGGGGCAGACTGTAGTCATCCTGGAAAATTGAAATGAGATAATGACCAAAGTAATGAAGCAATATTATTATTGTTGTTGTTGTCGTTATTACTATTATCATTATTTATTATTACTATTATTACTATTATCATTATCATTAATATTACTATTATTATTATTATTATCATCATTATTATTATTATTACAATAACTATTATTGTTGTTGTTGTTGTCGTTATTACTATTATTATCATTTATTATTACTATTATTACTATTATCATTATCATTAATATTACTATTATTATTATTATTATCATCATTATTATTATTATTATTATTAGTATTATTATTATTATTATCATCATTATTATTATTATTATTATTATTATTATTATTATTATTATTATTATTATTATTATTATCATAATTATTATCATCATTATTGATGTTGTTGTTGTTATTATCATTATCATCTTCATCATCATTATAATTATTATTATAATTATCATTATCATTACTATTATTATCATAGTTGTTATTATCACTGTACTAATAACTGATTTTAAGAAAGAGCAGAAAATATGATTTCTGAAGCATTCACAACGATACCAACTATTCCGGTGTATGCATGATGATAGAATTAAATGTGTAACAAACAGCTGAATCAAATATTTCCTCATGAGAAGAAGTATGACAATACCCATGTGCTTTCTTTGCTGAGAAAATATTTGGTGCATCTGTTCAGTAATTCATGTTCTATTTTTGTTATCATGCATATTCCAAAGTAGTTGGCATCTCCGCATTCATTGACATGCCATTCTGACCACCTAGGCGGTGTTTCACCAAGATAGGAAAATATCTAAGAATAACTGGTATCAGTTCTTGTCATGAAAACAAGTAATATTATCAATCAATATGCACAAGAACGGATACCAGTCGTTCTTAAAGTCATTCTTCAAATCTTTCTCATCTTGGTGAAACACTGCCCTGGACGGTGTTTCACCAAGTCGTTCTTAAAGTTACGAACGACATAAAGAAGACTGGAGTATGTTAATGAGTGTACTACGCATAGGATTCTTGATCATTCAGATTCTGCGCAAGAACTGATACCAGTCGTGCGTAAAGTCGTTCTTAAAATCTTTCTGATCGTGGTGAAACACTGCCCTGGTTTATGATATATAGCTTTGATTCTATTGATTTATATATACACCTTTAAAAATGTGACACGTATCTTTTCCAATGAGGAGAATAAATGACAATTTAACTTGAGCTCACTGAGCTCACTGCATTAAAACTAACATAAATTTAAGTTCTTTTTTAGCAAAAATGAAAGCTTACTAATGAAGGGAAGGCTCAAGAGAAGAAAACAAAGGAAGAAATCACTTCCAATGAATTGCAATTACCCTTAAGTTTTATGACTGAACTAAGCCAGGAGAAGAGCATATTATTTAAGAATTGTCATGTAACTATTTCAACCAAACACTTTGCGACGATCTAAGCTATCACAGCTAACAAAGTATAGCTTACACTGTAGGTCAATATTGACAAACTATTGTTATACGTCATCCATGTGCCTGATACAGCCTAACACTAATCCTTCCCGAATACAGTTCTCAAAAGTCAATTGCAATATGTTCAAACATGTCTTATGGGGTGTTCCTAGAAAGTTGTAATCAATTACAAGTTGCAGTTGATTGGCATGTGTCAATCAAAACCATCATCTAACTAGCAGAGTATAGCACACAAATGAAAATGTGTGTTATAATTGGCAACTTATTTGTAGTAAATTTGCAATTGAGCATAGCTTTCTCGCAACACCCCCTTAGTGACCACCTGTTTATAGCTCATCGAAATTGATTCCCTCTAGGAAAAAAGCTGTGTGGCTTATCAAGCTTGGCTGAAACCTAGATGATGATTGCAATTATTAGGGATTTAAAGACATTTAACAACATACTTTTCGTTAAAAAATCTTAAAAGAAGAATCTACCCACAAATGATAATTCTTTAACAGAAGCAGAAAAAATTGTGAGTAAAACAAAATAAGTTTGAAGAATATCACAGTAATGAGAAAGTTATGAATAAATTTTTAAAGATTTGAAAAAATGGGCAAATCAGTGGAAATTTCCAGAGATGTTGCCATTTGATGACATCATAGGTGCACAACTAACCAGAGTTTTCATTGTAAAAATGGTGCAAAATTCATTATTTTTACAGAAAGTTACAAAGTTTGTATGAATGTGAACATGAAAATAGTGAATCTACATATCTATCATAAAGATATCCTACGGTTAAAAATTTTGATGAAATCATATTTTTTGGGAAAAAGTAACAAATATGAACTACATATGCACACTGTGCAATAATAAAGGAACTGTGGTATGCTTTATTCAATTTTCATAGCTATCTTGACATTGCCTGCATAATTTCCTTCTTTTCGCATGCTTTGTTTTTTCATCAATCTATTTGCAATAACATAGGTCAGACAGTTTGATTTCATAATTTGTTTAAATAATAGAATTTTCACCTGTGACTATGTCTTTAATGCTGTTATTTTCCTAAGAGTATTCAATGCCCTTTCATGGTGTGATGGCTTTTTAAAATCCTGTAATCCATTTCCCCATAAAGTACCAGATAATTTGAGAAAAAATCTGCTTACAGATTTAAGATCATAAGCTTAATCTCTAAGTACTCAGATGGAAAAGTCAGATAATAATCTTAACAGGGCATAATCTGGGATTTTGAAAACAATATATTCTGACATTCTTAATAACTGAGCGAAGTCATCAAATTATCTAGGTTTTATTCTTTACTTCAAATAGATTAAAAAATATTCAACTTGAGAATGCGCCAGCCCGAAATCATTGGAAAAATAAATTCAACAAAATCTGGCCGTAAAATAAGAGAATTTTTGTATTTCACATATTGCTGTCAATTACAGAGAGGAGGAAATAAGGAGAGCGGATAAAAAAGGAGGGAAATGATTGCGAAGGATCCAGTGAAAGCAGGAGATAATAAGAGGGGAAATAAACTGAAAAAAACCCTGAAAATAGAGAGCAATAGTGAAAGAGAAAGATACAATAACGATAAAGAAAGGTGAAAGACAGGAAAGGAAGGAGAGTGAGAGAACCTTGACAATAATAATTATAAATACTCATATAGCGCCTAACATTAACTTTATCAGTCATCACTAATCGCTCTACAATGTAGCATAATCACACTGGATATAGCAGTGCAGCTGCAAGTAGCGCTCTGAATTTCAAGGAAAAAAAACCGCCAGGTTAGGTACCAATTCACTTCACCTGGGTCAAGTGTGCACAGCACAATGTGGATGAATTTCTTGCTGATGGAAATTAACGTCATGAGTGGGATTCAAACCTGCAACACTCTTGTTGAAAGGCAAGAGTCTAAACCACCACACCACGACACATTATCGATACTAACACAACTTTTACAAAATAGATAAATACTTACTGCCTTGAACGGACAATGGCAGGGTAGATTATTCGAAGCGAAAGGCTCCGGGCACGGTTCACTTGGCGGGAAAGTCTCGTTGAGCATCTCGCAAGCATCATCATACGTACATGACCCGACGTTGTCAATGCAGGGGATAGTGATCCATACGATTACCTATAGATATTAGATTCAAAGAGATAGTCTCAAAGTTAAAAGAAAAGTCTACCCCAAAATAATAATTTTTTAACAGGAGCAGAAAAGATTGGTGAGCAGAACAACAAAAGTTTGAAGAAAATCGGACAAGAATAACAAAGTTATGAATTAACAAAGTTATGAATTTTTAAAGATTTAAAAAAAAATGAGTAAATCAGCGAAAATTTTCAGACATGTTGCCAATTTGATGACATCACGAGTGCACTACTATCCATAATTTTCTTTATATTTAAGGTGAAAAATTCATAATTTCTATAGAAAGATACAAAGTTTTTATGAATGTAAACATGCAAACAGTGGGTCAACATATCTTTCATGAAGATATCCTATAGCTAAATTGTCGAGGAAATCATATTTTGGGAGAAAAAGTAACATTTTATAACATTAATATGAATATAATAAATACCCGGTAGTCAGTTGTGCACAGGTGACATCATCAGTTGCCAATTTGTCTAAATATTCAAAGGTTCATAACTTTCTTATTAGTAGTCCGATTTTTCTCAAACTTTTTTGTTCTGTTCATCTGATTCTTTTGCTCCTGTTGAACAAATATTATTTTTGAGTCTCTCCTTTTTAAAAGAGTTCAAGAGGAATGGAATGGAATTCTGAGCCATACTAGTATGACCTTTATTAAATACATTCAAAGAGACGATTTCCGAGTTTAAAAAAGTTCAAAAGACAGGATAGTTTCAATGGTTTCAATCATAGTTTCACTTAATCCCACAAGCATCATACATGTAAGCACATGAACGTAACATGTACTTTTACAAAATAGATACAAAGAGATAAATGTTTTTTTTTTATTTCAATATTTTATGCCATGTAATGAAGATAATTTAAGAGAAACATGAAAATAAATCATTGATTTACAACCATGTCATGTAAAAGAAGCAAATGGGGTAAGGAATCTGTAATGGTTGGCATTACAACAGAGAAACAAACCACTCTGGAATATGCATCACAAATAGAAATTTAAATGTGAATCACTTAACAGCTGAGCTAAATATTTTCTAAGGAGAGAAAGCATGAGTATTGTATACTCAAGTTTTCTCTCATGAAAAAAA
>BQKZ01003847.1:0-25757 GCA_036244855.1 Temnopleurus reevesii
AAGCGATGGAAAAACGCAACCTTCAGTCAGTATCCGCGTCCGGGAGTTCTCCCTTGTAAGGCAACCGATCTACCATCTCTGAAATCCATCACAGTCATGGGGTATTCGATGAGGACCGCGGACTACCATTACACCGAATGGATCGGTTTCAATCCTACCACTTTCCAAGGCAACTGGACGGACGTCAAAGCAGCAGAACTGTACATCAACAATGTAGATCATGATCAGAATGTGAATGTTGTCAGTTCTCCAGAGTACAAGGGTTTGGTGAAGCAACTGAGCGACCAGCTGCAGAAGGGCTGGCGTGAGAGTCTACCAGTCTCTGCTTAGATAGAAAGTAGTGGGGATCATGATCAGAATGTGAATGTCATCAGTTCTCCAGAGTACAAGGGTTTGGTTCAGCAACTGTGTGACCAGCTGCAGAAGGGCTGGCGTGAGAGTTTACCAGTCCATGCTTGGACAGAAAATAGTGTGGATCCTGATCAAAATGTGAATGTTGTCAGTTCTCCAGAGTACAAGGGTTTGGTGAAGCAACTGAGTGACCAGCTGCAGAAAGGCTGGCATGATAGTCTACCAGTCCCTGCTTAGATAGAAAGCAGTGAATTATAATCAGAATGTGAAAGCTGTCAATTTTCATTCATAGTTGTGGGACATAGTTCAAATTTGCTCAAGCAACTTTTTGACCACGGCAGTGAACAATTTTAAGAACAACTAGTATCAGTTCTTGTGCTGAATATGGGAAATATTATCAATCGTTGCACACAAGAAAGGATATCAGTTGTCTTTCTTAACTTGGTGAAAAACCGCCCTGATCAAGAAGGGCTGGAGATACAAGTCCTTGCCTGCTAGAAACTTATTAATGAATCATGACATGAATGTCACAGGGTTCTAGATTTTTGAGGTCTTCTTTAAAGGGGAACCAACTCCTGGAATAATCTTATTCCAATTTAATGAAGGAAAATTAGATGAACAAGCTGTGAAAATTTGAGCAAAATCGGACAATCCGTTTTTCAAATTCTCACAGATATGATGATGTATGCTGCTATAGGAATCTGTGCCATCTTTAGCATTGACAAAATCTGTGATGTCATGTTTGACAATTTCTCATTCGGTCTGTATACAAAATTTCACATTTTCTTTTTTTCCCCAGAAAAATCAACAAGATCATGATTTTTCGCTTGATTATGGCATGCCTTTATCTATTTTGAATGTATTATGATTACGTTGAACTGTATATCCTAAGGTGTTCTCTGTAGGTACATTACAAATTCTACTAAATTTACAAAATATATGTAGCCCAATCAGCAGCAGGGATCTTGGTAACTTTGACAATTTGAAAATTCATATTCTTATGAACGGATTCTCTGATTTTGTTACATGTATGGTCTTTCTTGAATAAATGATTAATTGTGACAACAATCTATTTTGATTTACTTTTATAAAAACAATAAGAAACTTAAAAATTGGAAACAAATAAAATGTTATACATGTAAGGTGCATTATAGTTCACACACATTTTTACAATTCTATTTGCTAGATTTCTAGAATTTGAAAGTTATAGAAAACAAGACAATGTGTTTTTTTTTCTCATGTATTGTAACTTACACACATTGTTTGGATTGAATTTTATATACTTCAACCAGAAAAATTTAGAATTGTCAATAAAGAATTATTCTTTTTTTTCTACTTCAGTTCATTTGGTTACTTAAAAGATGCCTTTTTGTGATAATAATTACTATATTTGTAGTGCCATATATGGTTTAGAACCTATGAAAATGTCTCAAGCAGAAATTGTATTTTCTCATATTTGTACAGTAATAAGGTAAGAAGTAGATTGAATACAGTACACTTAATATGTTTACATTCCTTAGAAATTAACAATAGGATGTTTCCTCTGATGTAATTTTTGTGCAATTTTGGAATACAAAAAAATAGGATGCTCATTCATGGTTTAACTTACTGTCCACTAAATGGATTAGCCATGTGACTCTAGTCACACAGCTGGCTCACTTTTGTCGACAAGTTGAGCACACAATATTCTACACTTTCAAATAAACCTAGCAGTCTATGGTTACATTATGCATCAGGTGAAGAGTGTGTAATTATGTAGTACCTGCTGCTATCACACGAATCAAGCCTACCTCAGCCATCTGCTTTTGATGGTCTAGTGGTATGACACCTGTCTAGTCATCAGGAGATTATGGGTTTGATTCCTTTCTGAGTATGCCTGTGATTTTTTTTCATCTATAGCATGTCAGAAACGCACTCTCAATCAGTGTTTATCCATGTTGTTATAATGCAATAATTATTCCATTATTATCAATCTATTATCAAACATAAAAATTATGTGTATCAATATTTATAGATAGTACTTAGTAGGGTGCAAACTGTAAAATGTAAAGAAATACTTATACCATTCCTCTCTTCCCGCTTTCTCTTTTTGATTTTTATAAGAGTGCTATATTTTCTATTAAATAAACTGAAATAAAAACATGAAATCTGAATGCCTTCTTCTTCATCTTTTTGGGTCATGCCATATCATCATCAGATGATTCCAATTCAGTGTTAGGTGCATTGTTTGTCACTTGAGTGTTAGGCAAGTGAGGTCCGCTTCGATGCAAGATGTTGTCAGCAGTGGTCAGATCGACAAGGATCTCTCACCTTTCAACCAGAGGGTCGTAGATTCGAATATCACCCATGGTGTCAATTTCCTTCAGCAAGAAACTTGTCCACATTTAGCTGCACTCACCCCAGGTGAGGTGAATAGGGACCTGGCAGGACTATATTCCATGCCAATCTTATGCGCCTAATAGCTGCATTGCTAAAGCCAGGGTAACAATGCTGCAATTGTAGAGTGCTTAGGGACTTCTCAATGACATGAAGAGGTGATTTATAAGCACTATATAAAAGCCATTCATTAATATCATTATGGCCTGATCCCCTCCACACAAGCAAGAGAAATTGCGGTCCTCAATAAATGCCCAATTTTCCAAATTGCTTGAGGATAACTCCATGCAGGAACAAGCTCATTTCAGATTATGAACGTTTTCTAATTTCTTTGCACTCCACTGATCTACCACATACGAGCATGACCAATGGATGGCGGGATCCTTCGTATATAGTGCAAGATTGCTGCATCAGATTTTTTCCTTGCACGTGAATTCTCAGGGTCGCGGCCTCTTTGGTCTTGTAGCTCAATGGAAAGAAAAGTGATTGGGAGGATATAACGCTCTCAAAAAATAATTTAGAATCTGAACTATAACTAGCTAGGTGTGCGGCTTCTTTGCAAGAAGTGGTGGGTGGGACCAAAACAGCAGTGAGTTTTTATTTTTTCTTGACTAAATTTCCATTTTCCCCAAAAATATCCAATTGAATGTTCATTCTTTTGAGAGTAAGTTTTATTCACCTCTGTAATATTCTATTCAGGATAATATGAAAAACACTAGAAAAAAAAACAGTTTAAAAATTAATGTCAAAGGTTTATGTTTTAATAAGATTTAATAAATTCTTTCATCCAATCAACACTTTGATTTTACATTTTAAGAACATCAGCGTGAAGTATTTCACAAGGCAAACGTATAAAGACACTTTTTGATGGTGTAATGATTAATGAGTGATAAAGGCTTTCATCAGACTGCATCTTGCACTGAAAATTTTAACCATAATAAAACTGGCATACATAAAAAATTAGACTTTAAAATTATCACATTGTAGGTAGAGTATAGTCAAACTAGCTGAGCTTGAAGGGAAAAATTACTTTAGCACACAGTCCAAGCTTGGACTTTGTAAATTCTAAAAAACATGGTGCTTCATATTAACATGAAAGAATTTGCATTATTTAGGGTTTTCCTTGTCATTCAACGACAGTAAAACTTTCAAACATTCATTTATTTCCATACAGCCAGAAAATTTGCTAATCTCAAACTATGATGTAAAATTTCTGCTTGGTGTTTCTCTCCTATTCATATTTAATATCAGCATGCTTGTACCATTTTACCTTTATACTCAACCTACATTCCATGGGGTGACATGTTTGCTCATGATAAAACCCTTTGATACTAATAAAATGTTCATGATAATACCAACTGATACATAACAAAACTCTATATTAAAGACATGTTCTTGAATACATGGTTAAATGGGAAATGTGTGAATAAACTATGAAAGTAGTAAAATAAAAAACACTTGAAATACATGTACATTAGCAAATGAATGAGTTAATATGAATGATACGATTCTGTCTCTCATTCACGACAGGAATTATTACAAAGCAAGCTTGATCACTTCATATCCTGAAAATGGCAATCCTAACATATTCATAAAATGAAATTGAATCGTTGTTGCTGAAGAGTATGTTATTAAGTTATGAGTTGCCAACTTATGTGATGAAAAAGTGCTTTTTATCTGTTCGATGTGTTGCCAATTCTTTGCGTCAGACAGATAATGGTCACAAGATAGTTGTGGTCATATCAAAAGTTGCTAAACTCAAACACAAAAGGTGTTTGATGGTCCTGCTACTGTAGCATTTTACATACATATATTAGTGTAATTTTATCTCAAGGAGCGGATGAGAAATTAAACGATACCATCAAGAGAAGATCACCTAAAATTTAATGAAATATGTACAGTATGTGAGCAATATATCGAAGATATTAAAGGATATTGAATTGTTATGAAAACTGTAGGTCAGCAATATATTGAGTATGATAAAGGATAATGAAATGTTCAATGATTTAAAGTTAGAATACAAATTTAGCTGCTTTGTTTGTACCATAGCCAAAGCTCAGAGCTAAGAAAACATTACTATACTTCATACAGTATAAAAATCATTAATCACACACTGGTAACATCAGACAAATATTTTTTTTCTCAAGGAGAGTGTACATGTAATACAGTTTGCTTTGTGTGCATAATTCAGTAAAACTTAAGGGTAAAACAGTCCATCAGATACCCACCATTATGGCCATAATTTTTAAGGTAAACAAAAATTTCTCATGAGTATTTAGAATTGCATTAATTTTATATATCAATGAGAAAGCAAATCCAATTTGAAGTTACATTTGGATTTAAAAGAACACATTCAGAAAACAGACAGATATGAAATCATTCCGCACTATTTTTTTGTTGGGGGGGGGAAGGGGAGTTATGATGATTTCCAATTTCTGAGCATCACCTTAAACTTATCTTGAGCCATTATTCAAAGACTTTATTGAGATCTGAATCTCAAAACTTTCACCCAGCTCTTCCATATTTCAACTGCGACTTGCAATTGATCGCAAGGGTGTAGTAACACACCCTGAGAGAATCTGATGATTATAATCAGAGCTACCAACATTTAACAGCAACAATCAGGGAGATTGTGGAAGAAATCCAGTAGATGTCTATAAAATGCACACAACCTAATGGCATCAATGTTTCCATAATCCAGGAGATTGCTCAAAAACATGCATTTATTGTGGCCCATTTCCAGGAGTCTCCTGCGGAATCCAGGAGACTTGGCAGCCCTGCATAATGCTGTAAACAGTGATTAAAATAGGTATACTTTTCAGTAATAACATATTTTGTCAATTAACTATTATCCAATCTAATGTTACCAAAAGAACACAACATTTCATCTCAAATTAAGACAATCTGATTGCAGAATTGCTATAAAAAGTGACATGATCAAGAAAATGACTGGCCACTTTCTTCCTCCATTCAGTATGATTTCAAATGTCCAAGAATGTTGCTCTTCATGGCAAATTTAAGAAAATGGGAGAGTGAATCTGTGGTTATGTCCTGGTCACATAGAGTCCCGGAAGCAACACGATTCACCCCGACTCGTTGTTCAGAGGCAGTCAACTGTGAATTAACAAAGAGTCGGGGTGAATCGTGTTGCTTCCGGGGTCCTATGTGACCAGGGCTTTAACATCAATTACAGATGTAATAAAAAATTGCAGTACTTAAGACATGCATCATATATCATCCTATAACAATGGCTGCATTTAACCCACTGACTACTATATTCTGTAATTCCCATAGACTTTGTGGAGGGATAACATGGCTTCAGTAGTCAATGAGTTAATTGAGCACAATTTGGTGGACAGAGTGAAATTTGCGTCGAGTAATACCTTCCCAAGACAAACGAA
Source organism: Temnopleurus reevesii (assembly GCA_036244855.1). Taxonomy (NCBI): domain Eukaryota; kingdom Metazoa; phylum Echinodermata; class Echinoidea; order Temnopleuroida; family Temnopleuridae; genus Temnopleurus; species Temnopleurus reevesii. Next base: position 6,129 of record BQKZ01003847.1, read on the forward strand.
TCATCAACTGTGCCTCTCCTTCCACATCTTGATTTCGCTCGCTTTCAAGGACTGGTCCACTTTGCTCATGGGGGTGTCATCGTAGGGCGATACGGTGAAACCGTTCTCATACAGGAAGATCTTCTTGAGTGTTTCAAAGGTCATGAACATGAGACCAGCATAGGGAGCGATCTGAAAGAGATTGATGAAATTCATCGTTGATTGGATCCTTTTTATTCATATATGCAGATATGCTTGGGGATGAAAGTGATAACATATTTCATTTACCATTTCTTAATATTGAGCAACTTCAAAAGAAATTGGGAACAAGTCCATATAATCAATACTTTTATTTATTGAGTGAATTATTTGAGAGTCGTATCAATATTCGGGCAATGATTGAGCCTAACTTTGTATTAAAGCATCCTGTGTAAACTTCAACAAATGGCTGTAATCAACCTTTATCAGATTTTAACTCTGAAATGATACCAAAATTTGTTTTACTTGAAACAAAAAACAAATTTTCTTCAAAGTATGATATTGTAAGCTACATTTTGTAAAGCCATTAATTATTATGCAGAGCCTGTTCAGTTTTTAAATTGTTTTGACTCTCCTACCTCTCCCATGACCCTGCAATCTATACTCTGCTACATTTTTCTGGAAAACTGACAGTGCCAACCCCTCACACAACCCTTACGGATCTATCAAGTACAAGAAATACCTTCAATAGGTTAGCTATTTTGCCTCTCCAAAGCCCCTAACATCCATATTCTGCTATAGTCTTCTTGGAGCCTGCAACCATGCTACTGAAATTATTGCTGACTGCCCCTTCCTCCCCTCCCCCCCCCCCCCCCCCCACCTCCCCCCCTCTCTCTCTCTCTCTCTCTCCCCCCCCCCCCCACTTAAGGTGCCTATGGATACTATTTACAATAAAGGATATTTACCTTCAGTAGGTTAGCTACATTGCCTCTCCAAAGTCCCTGCCATCCATATTCTGCTACAGTCTTCTTGAAGCCTGCAGACATGCCACTGAACTTGATGTCGACTCCTCCGCCATCCTTCATCACTCTGCTCTGGGCCTGATAACAGCAAATACATTGTAATCATAAATAAACTGTAGCAATGATACAAATATCTGTAATCAGAATACTGTGCACTAAGAAAAATTGATATCAAGTGCCTAATAGTAGTAGTATTATAAGCAATTACATTAAAAAGGATACTATAATTTTACTATCTATTAGAAGTTCGTACAAAGTCAAGAACAAATGTAAAAATCTGTCTTTTTAAAAAATAACAACGGTATCCCTTGTACATCCGACTAATGTGACAGTAATGATGATAGCGGAGGTTATGTAGATGTCTATGATGTCATGGCTTATATTGTCATCATGATGATGATGAGGAGGCGGAGGAGGGGGAGGAGGAGGAGGAGGGGAAGGATGATGATGATGATGATGAGAAGATGGTAATGTTGATGATGGTAATACCAGTTACAATTATTGAATGAACTTTAAATCCTTCTTATAATACCTGTATTTTTTTCCTGATTGTGTCGAAGGGATACGAGATCATCTGAGCTGTTCCTGCTGCTAGGCAACCGTTGATGAAATGTTCCGCTGGAGTCAACTGGATGCGAGGTTTGGTCCAAAGCATGTCCAAGAACTCATATGCTGCAAAAGTTCCTGCAGAGAATGGTACAGACCCTGCACAAAATCAAAGCAAACAATGATTGAAACAGAGTACAACCTCATCAAACTAGAACTAGATAAAACTACACAAATGTGAGAGAAAAACTTACCTCAAACATTCATGTTCTGTCGAGGAATGAAGAAAAATATTATGCGCAAACTGTGAAAATTTGAGAAAAATCTAATGATCCGTTAAAAATGTATGCATTTTCAGACTTTTATATTTCATCTGGTGATGTGCATCCTTGGATTAGCAACTTCGGCACAATGTGATAACATGGAGGACCCCCATTTATTGTATACATGAATGCGTTTTTTTTTAATAAATCAATATCATATTTAAATTCAGGAAGCACCATCATTATTTCTAAAATTACAGAATTGGTGTGGCTTTATCATATCAAATCAAAGAAACTAAATTTTGTCTACTTTTCTTGAAAAGAAGGAAAATCTAAAAAAAATTGTGAAAAGTAATTGGGAAGACAATTTGAGCCTTTGGCATAGAAAAAATAAAAGAATATGTCAATAATACAATTTTTTTTAATCTGGTCAACAGTATAGGAAAAATAATACAATTACTTCTGCTGAATAAAACTTTCTAATTCCATTTATAAAATCTTTTAATGATCTGCATTGCAGCTAGCATACAAAAAAAGGGCAAAATATGCTCTTCTTTCCCTCCAAATGCATTAATGGAAATACATTGATGATTAATACATGCCTACAGGCATCCCATAGGCTTCCATTCCTATTGAAAATACACTGTACAATCCCAACTCTATGTCATCTAAAATTCTAAATTCTAACTTATCTTCACAAATCCATAACATTAACATTTGATCTCTCACATTTTTCTTTTGCATTTTGTACTTTTGCATGGGTAGCAAATTTTCAATTAATAAAGCTATGGATATGGACCGAATGTTTGATGACATTGAACTCGCCAGTATCGCCTATATTTATTCAGCCTTTATTTATTGTCAACATCACTCTTTACTTTTTTCAGACTTCACTCAGCGGTTCAGCCATCTAAATAAATCAGGAACATCTTCAACTTGCCTAGCAGAGATGTGAACATTCCTTTGTAAAATGCAAGCAGCCCTTCTTCTTTCAAAATGAGTTTAAATGCATGCATGATGCCCCTATATCTCTTCCTTGATGGATCGCTTGGCTGTACAATCAAGCGAGTCTTCACCATGTCCGTCGGGTATGTGACAACAGTGGCAGTCATGCCACCCAGCGCTCCGGCGAGCATCGCATTCTTCGCCGTCAGCCGTCCAGTGTCGTCTGCTAGCCACACCTTACATCTCGAAAACGCCGTAAATTGGACAGCACTGAATGGACTCAGCCGCAAACATCCGATCAAATTTCCTTTCCAAAATGCCCTAGCACCATGTGTTGTGTAAATATTGCAACAGGTACGGAATAAACTTTGTTGGAGAGTCTCTTTGGTGCCAACTTGCATTCGTATTTTCACCACGTCGAGAGGCGAAGTTAACGTCCGACTGACAAGTCCTGCGACTGCTCCACATGACAAGTTTTGGGCGTAGGTTAGTCGATGATCTCTTCCTCCCCGAACCATCTTGATGTCAAAGAATGATCTCCTGTGAATCTGGAAGAGTTATGACATTGTTTTAACGTACTTGGCTCCGTAAAATACACATTTAATCAACATAAACCATATATTTCCAACAAATTCTCCAGAGAGTGTGATAAAATGAACTTACAGAGAATAATTGAGCCAGTGGAAGAAACCAATTTGAGACACAATAAAAATACAGATTATATGAAGTATTTTTGTTTTAGAAAATATATAAAAAGTATTTTTTCCATCTTGTAAAATATACATGATAGATAATGTTATTTATTTTAATTATTGATAAAGGCTAATACATTTCTTTATATTTTTTAAATTGCAATTAGTGTCTTTATTTGGAGCTGGCAATGTCAATATTTTCAGGGGCGGTCTGCGAGCTCGCTCCAATTTCCAGCACACATCCTCTGTAAAAAAAAAAAAAAAAAAAAGAGCAACGCACTCATGATTATTGCTCTGCCGGAGCTCCGGGCAGAATCACGGTGTAGCTGCGTGAACCTGAGCTGCGCTGACCTGGGACAGCGTACGTGCGTGACCTGAGCTGTGCATAGGAAATTACCTGCACAATACAGTTGGAAGCCAGCTAGGACAGCTGATTGGGTCTATTAAATCTACTCAAATTTAGACAATATTATCTCAGAATTAGCTGCCCAGTTTTCGGAATCATGGCCCTCAACAAACTTAGCATCGATGCCACAGATCTCAGTGGGAAAAGAGTTATTATGAGGTAATTAATTGTGATTATTTTAAGTTCAATCAATTCAATGCCAATGAATAAATATTAATAATATATAATGATCTAACTTTCTGCCCAAATCAATTACTCTGTGTCTAACTAACTGTGCTAGCAAAATGTGAAAGATGTGTGAAATATGGAATTAAAATGTCAATGTTAACTGATATCGGCAAAAAGTAAGCTGGCATCAAACAAGATATTTTATCAAATTATTTACATGTATACCTCCAAACTTCTGTTTTTTTTTTTTTTTTTTTTTTTTTTTTTACTACCTAGTCTTAGTCTAGTCCGAAAGCTTCTGACTCTCCATTCGGCTGGTTGTTACACTTCGTTCGTTCCTCGTTCCACTGGCCACCCTTATTGGCCAGTGGAGCGAGGAACGAAGTGTAACATTGGCCAGTGGAACGAGGAACGAAGTGTAACAACCAGCCGAATGGAGAGTCAGAAGCTTTCGGACTAGTCTTAGTCTTACTCTTAGCCAAATGTTTGTGTAACTTTAACTAGTTTACATGTAACTGTTAGACTGTAACGTTAGCAGTGAACAGTCAGCAACTTAAAATTTCATCCTGTTTAAAGTTGTACTGTTCGAAGTGCGCATACCGTATGAGCACCGGTTTCCGGCCGCTTAAGCAGTTTTGCTCTTCCACAAGTCACAAGATCCAGCATTTCAAGTTTATTTTTAGATCATAATTTAGCCGAAATTCTGGGCTTTTAATTGATGTGCATAACTTAATGAATGGAGCCCGTATATTTGCGCAACAATCACCGATCGCCAAGCGACATGGGGCGGGTGTTTTCGGCCGCCTTCCTGGTGAATTGAGCCTCCATAGGGATTGTGTTGAAGCGTACGTGCGCTTAATTGGGCGCGCATTTAACCTAAGTGCGCGCCATGTGCGCGCCATAGACAAACTGCATGATGTTTGGTGGCCGGAAACCGGCCCATGGCCGGAAACCGGTCCTCGTACGGTATTTAGGGTTAAAATGCTTTTTGTTTATGTCATTCAGATGACCTCTGTGATGCTGTCATTCAATCCCATTGCCCTCTCTATCGTAGTCTGAATGATTATGAATGCAATAATACCATACTTGGCTCAAGTTGGCTGTAGGTAGTTGTTGCGCAATAAAAGACAAAAAATTGTCATGCCGGTAGGCTTATAGTGTATTATAACTTCTTAATTCTTGTTTTTATTTGTGAGTGTTTATTGCAATTATATTTAAAAAAAGATGGATGACAAATCTCGGAATATAGAATTACTTTAATCACACAAAAATTACTTTCATATTAAAGTCATAATTGTTTCATAACAAATTGTTTTACTTTATAGAGTGGATTTTAATGTCCCCCTGAAGGATGGAAACATTACAAATAACCAAAGGTAAGACTATTTTAATCAAACATTTTTCAATTGATTTCCCTTGAAAATTACAATGTTAGTTGTCTCTATTTACCATTAATGAGCTATTACAGACTAGTATGGGTCTTGTTGATGTTGACCACTTAGATGTAATAGTGCGCTCAGAAAAAAAGATGGTACATTAGGTAACATGGTGTTGGTGGTTTTATTTTTTTGTACAGAACTTTGTTTTGATAAAGATTGAAATTGAACGAAGTCATAATATTACCCATTTGAGGAACATAAATCTAAGATTGAATCTGAAGTTCTGAATTTAAGTGAATATCCTTACGTATCCTCCTCAAATACATCATGCATGCAACTCTGCGTTGTCATGCTTTTATTGTTTGATTAACTCTTTTTTCTTAATGGGAGCTTGGTGGTAACTAATTTTAAAAAGTATTGGCTTGATATTCATTACTTCTAACTTCAGATTAAAAAAAATATAAGCAGTGGCAGTGATAAGAATATGAGGATTTACGTGTTAGATTAGGCAGTTACAGTGCTGCTCTTAATGTTGTCTTTAAATGTTATCACTGTAAAGCTAAGAAATAACTGGTAATATTCATTGTTCTGAGCTTGATAGTGATAGCAGGTTGTCAAGTTCTGCTTCTTGAATTCCTACAGGATTGTTGCAGCACTGCCCAGTGTCACATACATCTTGGATCATGGTGCCAAGTCTCTGGGCCTCATGAGCTGTCTGAATAGTTTTAGTAAAATGTTATCACCATAGAAGTAAGAAATACCTAGCTATTATTATTGTTCTGAGCTTGATAGCGATATCAGGTGATCATGATCTGTTTCTTGAAATCATACAGGATTGCTGCAGCACTGCCCAGTATCACATACATCTTGGACCATGGTGCCAAGTCTCTGGTCCTCATGAGTCATCTTGGACGACCAGACGGGAGACGGCAGGACAAGTTCTCCCTCAAACCAGCCGCAGTGGAGCTTCAGAAACTCTTAAATAGGTAAAGCCCCAGTCACATAGAGGCCTGGAAGCAACAAGATTGAACACAACTCGTTGTTTAGTTCAGACTCCAAACAAAGAGTCATGTTGAATCGAGTTCTCCTGGGCCTCTATGTGACTGGGGCATAAGAAGTGAGGGAGTTGAAGTTTGCAAGATTGCCAAATATTAAGGAATACTGAAGAGATATGGACCATAATGTGGCCAGGTGGTCTCAGGCCTCTACAAAAATATTTGTTATCGCTTGCTCTAGGGGCAAGTGACTAGAAAATTCACAGACCTTTGAAGGAACGTTGCTTGTCTGAATTTCTGAGACATATTGTAAATCGTCTATTTTGCGCTGTATCTACGCTTACTCCGGCATAGAATACACCTCATGTCAAAGCTTATTATCAATAAATAAATAACAATTCAAAAGAATAAAAAAGGTATGAAAAATATTATGTCAATGTCTTAACCTATTGGTCCCAAACACCAGGTTATACTGTGTTTCCACAACCATGTCTCTTCCTTGCAGGGAGGTCAAATTTCTGTCAGACTGTGTGGGAGCAGAAGTAGAGGCTGCCTGTGCAGACCCTGCCCAAGGGACTGTCATTCTGTTGGAGAATCTCCGCTTTCACATTGAGGAAGAGGGTAAAGGCACAGATGATTCAGGCCAGAAGGTTTGTCAAAATTAGATATCTTCTTTCTTCTTTGTCCCTCAAAACAGATTTTTAGAAGTTTAAGCTATGCTTTGGGGTACTGACCTTACTCCTGTGACAGTCATCCTCTTGGAGAACCTCCGCTTTCATATCGAGGAAGAGGGCAAAGGCACGGGTGAGTCGGGCCAGAAGGTTGGTAACTACCTATGGTTTAGATTTTTGATCCAGAGGCCATTGATAGCAGTTTTCTCTGCATATATTCAGATTTATAGCAGTTTGCCGATGATATTTTGTTGAATAATACTATCGCCAACCTTTTATGTCTCTTCAACCCTATTTCTCCTTCATCTAAATTGCTAATAAATGTTATATTGATATTTTGCCCTTAAAAACTGAAACTTCAATATCTATAGCAGAGAAATGATTTTTATTCCACCACTGCATTGTAGGTAGTCGCGGAGGAATTCAGATCGGTGATAACTTATCAGTGGAAACAAATCATGATGCCATCAAGACTTTTAAATCCAGGTCGGACGTTATTATTCACACCATATATAAATAAATGTTGAAAGTTTATTTAAACAATTTGAAATCTACACCAATAAATTCATGATTCTCTGTGTACCTTTCCTTTCTTTCAGGTGAAAGCAAATCCTGATGCTGTTAAAACATTTAGAGACTCTCTCAGTAAACTAGGAGACATCTATGTTAACGATGCATTTGGTACAGCGCATCGAGCACACAGGTAAGATAGATGTTCTTTTGGCATTCTATATCACAGGATGTTTTTTTTCTTAAAACTTTAAATGTTTACATTTTTTACGGTATTTGCAATGTGACATTATTTTATATAGTGTCTGTACTTGCTGTACTCGTACAGATTTTGCAAAACACTTCTCCAATCTACAAATATTTTGACTTATATGGAGGCAGGAAGCATGGATAAAAAAATTATTGTCTGTCACCCTTTCAAACTTGCCTTGCCAAGCAGAAGACTTGTTAATATTTTGAGATGAGTTTAAATGCGACTTTTAATGCAAGATTGCCAGCCCTGTAGTCCAAAATTAATTTGATCCTGGCAAGAATTTATTACATACACTGTATTTCAGTTTGATTTTATTAATAATGGTGGCTACTTGTACCGCGCACAGCTCCACCTCATCAGTGCTCATGGCGCTGAAATTTTTACCCTCACTATAGTATTATCCGGCTATAACTGCCAGCCATTACGGCGCTCTGCATTACAAGGAATTTCTTCCTGCCACCCCCATTTACCTCGCGTAGGTTGAGTGCAGCACAATGTAGGTATATTTATTGCTGAACGAAATTAATGCCATGGGCAGATGGGATGGATTTGAACACAGTAGATAGAGGATGCATTGATAAATAATATAATGATTTTATAGTATCGATGTAGGCGCCGTGGTTGTGAAGTGGTCATGACTCGCGTCTTTCAACCAGAGGGTTGTAGGTTCGAATCCCACCCATGGCGTTAATTTCTTTCAGAAAGAAATTCATCCATATTGTGCTTCACTCAACCCAGGTGAGCTGAATGAGTACCTGGTCAGAATATTTATTCCTTCAAATGCAAAATGCGCTGGTGGCTGCCGGGCTAAAGCCATGGTAATAATAATGCAAAATGCCCTGAGTACTCAGCAGAGTGGATACGTGCGCTATATAAATTGCATCTAGTATCATTATATTATAGTATTATTATATCTCATTATACCCGTAATATTGTGTTTTGTGTTACTTGCAGCTCCATGGTGGGTGTATGCTTGCCCCAGAGAGCCTCAGGATTCCTCATGAAGAAGGAGCTGACATACTTTGCCAAGGCACTAGATAATCCCGAGAGACCATTCCTGGCTATCCTTGGCGGGTAAGTCAACTTTTTCACAGTTCCATGACATTTTCCCTGATGGCAAATATTTTAAGTAGATCGTACAAAGAAAGCCAAAATTCAAATTTGACTGAAAAAACATAAACTTTTCCCAATCCTGATACTTGCTTTAATCTGAAACCAAATTCCCAACAGAAACCTAACCTAANTATAAATAAATGTTGAAAGTTTATTTAAACAATTTGAAATCTACACCAATAAATTCATGATTCTCTGTGTACCTTTCCTTTCTTTCAGGTGAAAGCAAATCCTGATGCTGTTAAAACATTTAGAGACTCTCTCAGTAAACTAGGAGACATCTATGTTAACGATGCATTTGGTACAGCGCATCGAGCACACAGGTAAGATAGATGTTCTTTTGGCATTCTATATCACAGGATGTTTTTTTTCTTAAAACTTTAAATGTTTACATTTTTTACGGTATTTGCAATGTGACATTATTTTATATAGTGTCTGTACTTGCTGTACTCGTACAGATTTTGCAAAACACTTCTCCAATCTACAAATATTTTGACTTATATGGAGGCAGGAAGCATGGATAAAAAAATTATTGTCTGTCACCCTTTCAAACTTGCCTTGCCAAGCAGAAGACTTGTTAATATTTTGAGATGAGTTTAAATGCAACTTTTAATGCAAGATTGCCAGCCCTGTAGTCCAAAATTAATTTGATCCTGGCAAGAATTTATTACATACACTGTATTTCAGTTTGATTTTATTAATAATGGTGGCTACTTGTACCGCGCACAGCTCCACCTCATCAGTGCTCATGGCGCTGAAATTTTTACCCTCACTATAGTATTATCCGGCTATAACTGCCAGCCATTACGGCGCTCTGCATTACAAGGAATTTCTTCCTGCCACCCCCATTTACCTCGCGTAGGTTGAGTGCAGCACAATGTAGGTATATTTATTGCTGAACGAAATTAATGCCATGGGCAGATGGGATGGATTTGAACACAGTAGATAGAGGATGCATTGATAAATAATATAATGATTTTATAGTATCGATGTAGGCGCCGTGGTTGTGAAGTGGTCATGACTCGCGTCTTTCAACCAGAGGGTTGTAGGTTCGAATCCCACCCATGGCGTTAATTTCTTTCAGAAAGAAATTCATCCATATTGTGCTTCACTCAACCCAGGTGAGCTGAATGAGTACCTGGTCAGAATATTTATTCCTTCAAATGCAAAATGCGCTGGTGGCTGCCGGGCTAAAGCCATGGTAATAATAATGCAAAATGCCCTGAGTACTCAGCAGAGTGGATACGTGCGCTATATAAATTGCATCTAGTATCATTATATTATAGTATTATTATATCTCATTATACCCGTAATATTGTGTTTTGTGTTACTTGCAGCTCCATGGTGGGTGTATGCTTGCCCCAGAGAGCCTCAGGATTCCTCATGAAGAAGGAGCTGACATACTTTGCCAAGGCACTAGATAATCCCGAGAGACCATTCCTGGCTATCCTTGGCGGGTAAGTCAACTTTTTCACAGTTCCATGACATTTTCCCTGATGGCAAATATTTTAAGTAGATCGTACAAAGAAAGCCAAAATTCAAATTTGACTGAAAAAACATAAACTTTTCCCAATCCTGATACTTGCTTTAATCTGAAACCAAATTCCCAACAGAAACCTAACCTAACAAATGAGGACTGGAGCAATTGTAACAGGGGTAAAAACTTGTCACCACTTTCACATCACTTTGGTACCCAAATGGCCAGTATTTGTGTGCTGTTATTCCCTCATGTCAATTTAACCATTTTGTTTCAAAGATATTTCATGTTTGTGTACTTGGTATATGGCCTGTTGTATGCATCTTTAGGATTGTAATTCAAACTTGAAGGCCATTTTAATATTTATTTTAACATCTTCTATAGAAGAAGTGTTTTACCCTGCGCAACACTTACACCTATCTGTCTAGCTTACAAGGCAGCTATAATTATAGTATATGAAAACATTTTTTATGCTGATTGAATGATTTTTGTGTTGGGTAGATAAATAATTGAAATAATTCTTGCCTTATCCCAACATGGATAAACACTTATTGACAGTTCTTTACCGAGAAGCTGTGAAAAAATTCATAGGCATTCTCAGGTAGGAATCGAACCCACGATCTCCTGATGACGAGACATGTACAGACTTACCACTAGACCACCGAGAGCCGATAGAAGTGGCGGGCTTGATTCGTGTTATAGCAGCAGGTACTGCGTTGATATAAATTGAATGATTTTTGTGTTGGGTAGATAGATAATTAAAATAATTCTTGCCTTATCCCAACATGGTTAAACATTGATTGACAGTGCTTTACGTAGATAAGGCGATAATGATATCAACTGCGAAATTAATAAGCTTATATTAGAAATAAGATTTGATTGTATCCTTATCTTCTCTTATATCATTTCAATTGTACAGAGCCAAAGTAAAAGATAAGATCCAGTTGATTGAGAATCTCCTAGACAAGGTTCAAGAGATGGTGATTGTAGGTGGCATGGCGTTCACTTTCCTCAAAGTCCTTCAAGGAATGCAGGTATGTACACAGGACTTCAACAGATTTATAGGGATAGGGGGCTAAAATATTGCGGTAAGTACTGTAGATAATTAAATACTTGATCTTTTATTCACTAGTATATTTTAACTAAGTTTGAAAGCCAATTAAATAGGAATTGGTTGGAAGTGTTCATCATGAACTACAATTCTTGTTTAGTACAAGAATCAAAATTGCAGGAACAGGCACTTGCCGGAAACGAGAGCTAATGCCCTTCTTAATAAATATAATACAGGGAACAACATACAAGACAGTACTGTGAAAGGACAGGCATTTTTAGTAATTTTCCTTGACTATCTATCTGTGACTTGTTCAATATGAATTTGTCTGGGTAAACTTGTGGCAGACGATGTTTATCTGTTGTTTTGATAATTCTTTGCAACTTATGTTCAGTAAACATTTTCTTTTCTGTTGTATTCAAGTACCAGAGTTTATGTTTAACAAATTGGGCTTTTGAATGATGCTGATATTAGATTACCTATTTTTGGTTTTGTCGATGAACAGATTGGAAACTCTCTGTTTGACGATGAGGGAGCCAAAATTGTTGGCAAGTTGATGGAGAAAGCCGAGAGACTTGGAGTCAAAGTTCACTTACCAGAGGACTTTGCGACCGGTAATAAGTTTGCTGAAGACGCAGAAGTAGGAACAGCTACAGTTTCTTCAGGAATACCAGATGGATGGATGGTACGAGAATATTAGTTGATCGCATTAATGGTTATTTCTATAAGGGGGGGGGGAGAGTGAAGGAGTGGATCAAGAGAGACATAAAAGGAGGGAAAATTACTGAAGAGGAAATTTTATCTGCTCAAATTGAGAGAAAACAGGAAGTATAATGAAGAAATAAGGGGAAAGAGGAGGGAAATAGACCGGGGGGGGGGGGGGGGGGGGGGGGGGGGGGGGGGGTGACGGCGAATCAGGGTAAAGGGATCAAAGAAATAATGATAAAAATGAAGATCAGGGAGAGAGATAGAAAAAGAGACATAAAATGAGAGAGAGAGAAAGAGGGGAAGGAGGGGAGGGCAAGGAGGCAGAGGAAAATAAAAAAGAAAGATGTATAATTATAAAGATGAAAAAGAAATGAATAGAAATTGATAGACTCAAATAAAAAGCATAACAGAGTGATAGAAATAGAAAAGATTTAAAAAGCAAAGTCCTAGATAAAGAAAGCGAAGGGGAAACAAGTGAAGGGGATTATAAAAAAAGGCATGATTTTATGCAAAAATGATTCAGTTTGATGCATTCATGAAAGTCTCCGGAGCTCTATCAAATCGAGATGATATTGATAAAATGTTATATTTTGTTATTCTTTAGGGTCTTGACTGTGGACCTAAGAGTGTAGAATCTTTCAAGGTGGCAATCGCCAGGGCCAAAGTGATTGTCTGGAATGGGTAAGTTTCTCTTCTTTTTTCATAATTTTACCCTTAATTGCAAACTTCTGATGGAAAATCCTAGTCATTTTTTTTCTCCTGGTCTTTTGGTGAGATGGGTGGTTGGGCTCTTTAAAAAATACTAAGCTTTTGTTCAGGTTCCTCCCTTATCTGTATTTCCTTATCAATATTGTTCACACGTCGTACAAAGGATAGTTTGCGTAGTTTATACCAGATGTGTTATGATCAGGATGAGAAGTTCAAAGGTCATCAAAATGTCAATTGATAGATGGGCATGCACATCAATTTTGAAAGAAAAAAAATTTTGTTTTCTTCACTCTCTCTTTTCTCCAGTTTTTATTTTGTTCAAACTTGTAGCAGATAATATTTGTATATTTTATTGATTGCAAAATCAGCTTAGGTGTATGGTTTGTTAAACACCTTTCCCCCTCTCTTGTGTTTGAGAATAAAACAAAATGATTAATCAAGGAGGAAATGAGCCCATTTTCTTATGGAAACCAGTATTAGATTAAAATTATCACATCTTTATTAAATCATGAAAGTTGTAGATAAAGAGAGAGAACAAGATAAACATCTCTCAAGGTTGAATGTAGCATATGTGTATACATGATTGAATTTGACTTTACTCTTTTCAGGACATCAGTAAAGGTTTATTTCATTTTTTTTTATCAGAGCAAAAAGCTGACAGAGAGCTTCCAATTTGGTCATACTGCTTTTGTTATGCTAGTGATGACTGCTTGCTTGCTAGCAAATAATCACTTCCTATGAAGTAATCAAGAAATAGAAATTGTAAGTAAAAACATGGAAATAGATTTGATTACAAAATCTCGAAATTATATTCCTTCTTTGAACCCCCTAACTTTCAATCCAAATGTGGATGCTCTACCACACATGAACTTAATTACTTTTGAATTCCTTGAATGCAGTGAGCGTCGAATGGTAGCCGTGCTATAGCCAGGTAATGATACACAAAGTGAAGCGCTATTTAAAGTTTATGTATGATAATTATTATTATTTATATTATTATTATTATTATTATTATTATTATTAATTACGAAAACTTGATTTAGGCTTTTACATGGATGTTTTTATTTCTCTTTTACTGCCTCAGACCTGTCGGAGTATTTGAGTTCGATAATTTTAGTGCTGGAACTAAAGCAGTCATGGATGCTGTGGTTGATGCTACAAAACAAGGCTGCACTACCATCATTGGTGAGATTCATCATTCATATTATACTGATAAAGATAATGCACAGTGAAATTAATGACATGAAATGAAGAAATCGGAGGAGTACAGCTAGTCTGCATATGCCGACTAAACCAAGACAAGACCAGAAAATGTTCATTAAAAAGTCAGGTTTACTAAGCAGATGCATATTGTATGCATTCCGTAACACAACAATTGTTCTTGACAGCCCAACACCATGCCCTCAGCATGCTCAATATAGCAATAAATGACGTATGCAAGCTGGATTCCAAGTATTGTAGTTCAATTATTACTAGGATGTTCAGGGAATAACCATGTAACTGTGTTTATTCTTGAGAAACTTGCGTAAATTTGAATCTAGTAGTAAACCGACCGATTGATATGTGATGCACTGGTCACATCCTTACCCAGTGTACAATTGTAGTCCTAGGGATCTCATTTTGTCGCCCATGTGTATTCTCTTTGGAAAAAATAGAAATAATCACAATTTATAACAAAAAATGATAATAAAACAGTAATATTCAGAATGTTAAATAGAAAGATGCTTGCAAAGTGCAACAATGATTAGTATATTTCTATATTCAAAACATATGCTTTTTGTTTTTATTATGATTATTTACATATATATATTTTTTTTTGGGGGGGGGGGGGGTTCTTGCACTTTTTCAAAATTGTCCCATTTATTCCATATTACCCTGGTTTTAGTGGAAGTGAGTAGCATGCAATTGGTATGATTTTTTTACAGTATGCGTCATTTAAGCAGAGCAGCTATTTATCACAATATTAATTATGCAGATTCTACCGGGTATATATATTTTTTGTGCGTTAAGTCTTTTCTTTTGATTATTTTGCATTTTCTGTTTTGATAATAGGTGGAGGTGATACAGCAACATGTGCAGCTAAATATGGCACCGAGAGTCTGGTCAGTCATGTCAGCACAGGAGGCGGAGCCAGTTTAGAGCTCTTAGAAGGTATACATCCTAAAGTACCCCCTCAATGAAATAGATTAATGAAATAAATGAACAATTTGAATGAAATATAATGAAAAATCAAAAGACTAATTAAAAGAAACAATACATAACAAAATGAAATAAGAATTCGATAGAAAAATAATTTTAAAAAATTCGATGAATTAATCAAATTATTTATTAATGAAATAGGAAACAATATGGTTACCAACAAAAAACAAGACAAGTAATATG
Organism: Temnopleurus reevesii; assembly: GCA_036244855.1. NCBI lineage: Eukaryota > Metazoa > Echinodermata > Echinoidea > Temnopleuroida > Temnopleuridae > Temnopleurus > Temnopleurus reevesii. Next base: position 21,376 of record BQKZ01003847.1, read on the forward strand.
ATAAGATATATAGAAATTTAGTGTGATATCCTCATTTGACTGCCGATCAGGTCATCATCTAAATGGGCATAGTTCTTCTTTGATTGTCCAATTAATGAAATGCATTTATGGCAAAATTTTGAATTCTTTTTTTTTTAATTTTGTGGATAAGCCTTATGCCAATTCATATCATATCACTCAACTTTGTATATTTTTACAGGCAAGCAGCTCCCTGGTGTTACTGGTTTATCTGACGCATGACTACCTTCGTCACCCTTCCCCAGCAGTGTGCTGTGATTCAACCTCAGGATAGGCTGTATTTATAGTGTCAGGAGTGGGATAAAGTATCATAGATGCCAGCCGAAAGTCATATTCTTTGCCAGTTACACTTGATATGGGGTATCAAAATTTATGGATGTCCATACATCGCCCTTACACAGAAAATATGCTGTGACCCAACCTCAGGACAAACCATTCTTGTAGTGTCAGGAGTGGGATATAGTATAGATGCTAACAGAAAGTCATATACTTCGTCAGTTACCCTTGATATGGGGTATCAAAATTCATGGAAGTCCATACATCACCCTTCCACAGAAAATGTGCTTTGATCAAACCTCAAGAGAGGCTATATTTGTTGTGTAAGGAGTGGGATACTGTTTTATAGATTTCAACTAAAGCTCATATGTTTTACCTTTTATGTTTCATATAGGGTATCAAAATCTATAGATGTCAACTCATGACTGCTATACATTATTTAACTATACGATATGCTGTAATTAAATCTGACAATAGGATGTAATAATTTTGTACAAGTGTCAGGAGTGGGATACTGCGTCATAGATGTCAAAGAAAATCGTGTGTTTTTTTTGTTATCTTTTACGCTTCATATGAGGTATGAAAATCTATGGATCTAGATTTATATCGGGAGCACAAATATATGTGTACTGCATGTATTTTGCATCCACTTGTATACCCAAACAACAAGATGCGTGATCCATAGGGTTTGCTCAATGCATCTTTGTGTAGAGCAGTCAAATATTGCCATTAGCAGTACAGTCTTTGGTTGGCTTGTCTGTAATATATATCGATTACATGAGAATTTTTCCATTGGCTTCATATGGGGTATCAAAATCTATGGATCTAGGGTTATATTGAGAGCACAAATATTCTATTTTGTATTAACCTTATGCCCAAACATAAAGATGAGTGAGCCGTACAATTTGGTCAGTGCATTTCTGTGTTGTGCAGTCACAGATTGCCGTAAGGAGTACAGTCTTTGGTTTGCTTGTCTGTAATATATATCGATTCCATAACAATTTTTCCATTTGACAATCTGCAGATAAAGTCAACATTTGAATCTAACCTCAAGCCCATTCCTATTCATAGAACTCCTCACATTTTTCTGAACACAGAATCCAAATCTATCCTTCACCCCATATCCTTTGTCTTCCGAGAAGTTGAGAACATGTTAATTTTCCAAGGATCAAGTTTCTTTTTACAATGTATACCATCATACATTGGAATTTTAATCATGAGCTTATAGAAATTTGTTCTATTGCACTTATTTCAATAAATTTATCACTGCATTGTATGGTAGTAGTTCCTTGTTTGCAGACTGGTTTGTTTAATCTATACAGATATGTACCATTTAGTTCAGGTGTGTACAAATATTTTTTTTTGTATTAGTAAAGCAATTCAGAGGAAAATATTTTTGAATTTGTATACTTGGTATACCCTGGTGAATTTGTCGCAAATACTTCTATTTCACTTTAGATATTCAATATCAAGGTATAAAATATGTCATGGATGTCTATTTTGTAGAATATATATAAGAGTTTTTATGTGTGAAACTCTGAAGTCAAAGTATGAAGTCTTTGTGTGTGTATTCGTCATTGTCCTGCCAATATTTCATTTTTTGATTTGGCTGAATTTGGAAAAGATTTTTTAAAGAATAAGTCTTTGTATAATATGTGTTAAGTTGTTGATTCTTCACATCATGTTATCTTATCTCAAACCAATTTTAATAAAAATCACTGAAAAGGGAAAATGGTTGTTATGAACAGCTTGTTCTTAGAGCAATGTTGGCGGTCATTTTGAACTAAAAGTAAAAATTCAATGATGGCCATGTAGTGGTACATGTACATAGCTTATGTACCTTTATGAATTAGCTGTGAGAAACATCCACTTATAGTGCAATCCGGTATAAAAAGATCTGATGTTACAAATTCCTTATATAAAGAGGTAAAGATCTGATCCAGCTCTTTTTAACTTAATGTTTTATGACCCTGTTATAACAAGATAACTTCTGTATCAAAGTATTTTTGATGGTCCCAAGCACCTCCATATACAGAGTTTCCACTGTATTTACGAACATTTGTTAGGATGAGTTTCATTCAGATGTAGTTCTACCATTTGGCTTCCATCGCTTTACCAAATTTAGAATTGGGGTGTTATGTGGAGAGTTTTCCTTCCCCATTGGAAGCATTTTGATGCCACTGGGGTCATAAAGGCATCTCAGATATATTATAGCAATATATTATATATATTATAGCAATGGCCTCAGGGCGACACGACAAATATTGCCCGAATCGCAGATGAGGGTGATGTTTGACGGCCCTGAGGCATTTCAATATTGCTGTTATTAACCAAATCGGACATCTAGAGCCGAATCAGAAACATTTTAGAATAATTAGAATATCTCTCGCATTTCAATTAATACAGAAATTATTTTATAACATTGAAATAGTGGCCCGATTTGGTAAAACATCCACCGAAAATGTTCAGTTGTCATCTAAATACACTGTGCATGCTATTGTTACGTCATCAAGATCGCGTAATTAGCAAGTACGCGCATTTAGTGGCGCAGTGATGATATATGCACTTGATTTTTACACGCAATTCACCATAGACTTTTCTGAGCGGGCAATATAAGAAAATAATTGACCGGGCAATAATGCGTTCGATCCGAATCGGGCAATATGGTTTTGAAGTTGCCTTGCTCAGATATCTGATGCGCGGTTAATAATACAGAAGGTTGGCATCTCTGTAGACCTACCTGGTACAAGCAGATCCTGATAAACTTTGTCTTATTTTGGTTGGTCTCTCTGAATTTTAACGTTTACTGAGTATGCACAAAATATTTTATGTCATGATGAATGAAATTGGAGAGCAGGGTTTGATTACAAGACTGTAGTACAGTGCTGCTGTCGACGATTTGACGTTTTGTTTTGTAGTATGACATACTTACTGATCAAGAAAATTTGATATTTTATGTACCGATAACTGATGTGCAAAGCACCAATTAGAAATTATCAAATTTTATCATTGTCTGTATTTTTTGCTGTCTGTTACTATAGGATGTTGCATGAGGGTTGCATTAGAAAATGAAAGTAATGATATTTGCTTATTGAAATGAGCATTTTGATTGGCTCATGTTTTACCATTTGGGGAGGATATGCATATAACAAATATTTTGATTGGTCTGCACAGAACTGACGGTTAATCACATCTTTCATGCAACTCCCTTCCCTGTCTACATTATGCTCAGCTTCTGTTGCCTGTTTGTCTGTTTTGCAGGGGTTGCTCTTGCATTTCAAGAATTAAATTTGTATTACATCTGACTGTATTTAAGATAGAGGATAAAGGGGGTAAAAAAAAAGAGAGATAGAAAGAAGGGAAGTGGGAGAGGGAGGGAGGGAGGGGGAAGAGAGAGAGAGAGAGAGAGAGAGAGAGAGAGAGAGNACTTTGTCTTATTTTGGTTGGTCTCTCTGAATTTTAACGTTTACTGAGTATGCACAAAATATTTTATGTCATGATGAATGAAATTGGAGAGCAGGGTTTGATTACAAGACTGTAGTACAGTGCTGCTGTCGACGATTTGACGTTTTGTTTTGTAGTATGACATACTTACTGATCAAGAAAATTTGATATTTTATGTACCGATAACTGATGTGCAAAGCACCAATTAGAAATTATCAAATTTTATCATTGTCTGTATTTTTTGCTGTCTGTTACTATAGGATGTTGCATGAGGGTTGCATTAGAAAATGAAAGTAATGATATTTGCTTATTGAAATGAGCATTTTGATTGGCTCATGTTTTACCATTTGGGGAGGATATGCATATAACAAATATTTTGATTGGTCTGCACAGAACTGACGGTTAATCACATCTTTCATGCAACTCCCTTCCCTGTCTACATTATGCTCAGCTTCTGTTGCCTGTTTGTCTGTTTTGCAGGGGTTGCTCTTGCATTTCAAGAATTAAATTTGTATTACATCTGACTGTATTTAAGATAGAGGATAAAGGGGGTAAAAAAAAAGAGAGATAGAAAGAAGGGAAGTGGGAGAGGGAGGGAGGGAGGGGGAAGAGAGAGAGAGAGAGAGAGAGAGAGAGAGAGAGAG
>BQKZ01003847.1:34251-47074 GCA_036244855.1 Temnopleurus reevesii
TGATGATGATGATGATGATGATGATGGTGGAGATGATGATGATGGATGATGATACTGATGGTGACAATAGTGATGGTAATGTTGATGATGGTGATGATGATGATGATGATGATGATAATGATGGTGATGATGATGATGATGGTGATGGTGATGATGATGATGATGGTGGTGATGATGATGATGATGGTGGTGATGTTGATGATGATGATGATGATGATGATGATGATGATGATGAAGATATGGTGATGATGATGATGATATGGTGATGATGGTGAAGATGATGATGATGATGATGATGATGATGATGATGATGATGATGATGATCATGATGATCATACTGTTTCATTCTTACACACAACCTATTCATACTCCACACTTCCGATTTAAAAACAAAACTGCAAACACTACAATGGATCGAAAAGCAGAATTCTTTTACACTTCCAATGTGCGTTCTAATTTTCTAGTACAGGTGTAATGCATGTCAAAATTCACATTTTACTAAAATGGTTGCAATTTTTACCATAACTACTCCATTGTACTGTAATACGTTTAGTAGTTTTTCTGGTTATACGTATTTTCAAGCTGTATTCATGAAGATTTGGAAAATTATTTTGCAGTATGCTGTAAGAAATAGGAACGTGAGCCATTCCAGAGTACAATAATAACGTCTTTTCAGGGTGGATTACTTTGTAAGGATTATAGGATATGATATATATATATATATATTTTTTTTAATCTTGCAGCCCGATGTCAGCCTCATTATTTGGTGAACTCATAGACTTGCTTGACAAAGGAACGATATCAGCCAAGACGGGCAAGGCTCTCATGGCTATGGTGTTTGATGGTGAGAAGAGGAATCTAAAAGAGGTTTGTTTCATTTCTTGCAAAACATTGAATTTAAAGATCATCGGCAGGTCACCAGTTGGGTACTTCATCGTAATTGAATAGATAATCTATTAAACAGGGTGAAAAAATCACAATATGCATTTATAGTACGGTAAAACCTCTTATATCCTTGGGACCATGAAAATTACCTTGTTATATCAGGTTTGTCATTGTATCAGGGTCAAAAACAAAGTACTATAAAGAGCTGGGACCAACAAAATCACAGGTATTGCGCTAGATCCAACCTCTTTATAACGAGGTTCCACTGTAACTATATCCACACACCCGAACATCACTGCACAGTAGAGTATATCCATATATTGACTGTACTGTATAAATTATCTAATTATTGCAACACCCAAATAGGATTTGAACCCACGATCTCTGGCTTAGATCAGTTTCATAACCATTAGACCATTGGAATGGCTGACTGATCAGGTTCTCATCACCCGGGCAATTTGGTGGTCTAGTGGTCGTGACACTGGTCTCGTAACCCAGGAGACACTGTTTCAAATCCTGACTAGGTGTTGTGATCCCTTTCTTCTATATATATCTTCTGGCAATTTATAACACAGGGATGTATGTGAATAGGGAATAAGGTATGAATTGGGAAAGAGAATTAACTTACAAGACCTGGAAGATTGCTGACACAATATAGCGCTCTTTGTGTATTTTAGTTACAGTTAGAGTTAAACCCTGTTGGTGAGAATCTTTTTCATTAAGGTCATTGCCATCTCTTTGTTGTAATATTTCCCTTATTATTGTAGTTAAAGGTTTCAGAGGAACCAACTCCTGAAATCATCATGAACTCATTGAATTAAGAAAAATCAGATGAACAAACTCAGAAAATTTGCACAAATTGGACAACCCGTTCAAACTTATGAATTTTCAAATTCTCAATTATATCATTGAGAAGGTGGTTTCCCCTGTAACATATCTATTGGCCTACCTATATATTGTTGAGCATCTTGGCTCAGAGATCAAAATTCTCAGATCCCATTCCAAAGAATGATTGGTAATTCAGGAAAATGTCTTCAGCAATGTGTTCCCGAACCCCCTCCTCAATTCTCAAAAGAAGAAGACAAAAAAAAGTATCAACCCTGTATAAGTCACAAGGTTTAACATGTATTATCAGTTGACTGCCCCACATTAACTTTTATTTAAAGTTATTTCGTATATTTTCAGGTGGCGTATTACAGTTACCTCTGTATGCTTACAATTCTTGTACAGATTATCAAAGACAATTCATGGGAACTGATCACAGATGAAGAGGCCATAAAGCAGATATGTGAAGGAGTCATTGAAAACAGTAAAAAGACTGTAAGTAATATTTAAATGTGTACAATTGTATTTTCTAGGACCTGTAACATAAAAGAGATACAACAAATTGAAAATTGATCGTATCTCTGTGGTAGATGTGTTGCCATAGACTTACGATTAATATTTATCGTAAGTTTAATTGCATCTTTTATGTTACAGGCCCCTGATATGGCATTATTGTGTATGACAGCAATATCCAAAAAGTATCCGTTATTAGTTCGGAATACAAGAATGTTGTAAGATAACATTTGTTTATTGTTCTATACAAGCATAACCTATAAAATTACTTCACATTATTACTATGATGGAAAAACTCAAGAGAAATTTCGGTGTGTGCAACCTGAAATCTGAAATAGACAGACTTTGCACTTCTTGCTTTTGGTTGTTTCTTTTTATATAAAGCGTTAATTACAAAGCTTTATTGAATTCTATGCCTGAATCAATGTAGAATCTCCTTCCTCTGTGATTACCTCTCATCAGCGTTTAAAGGTATAGATTTTTAGTAGGAATGCAGAAATTGATGTAAAACGAGCTGATATAGTCACAAATTGCCTTGCATGCCTAAATATAAATGTACTAAATTAGGAGAAGATTTTCACATGTATTCTGGCATATTTTACTTCGAAATTGCCAATCAGCAATTACTCCTATGGTGCGCTAAATGAATCGCATGGGGGCCGACCAGGGCAGAATGGAAGTAATGACTGTTGGTATTGTCTGTGGTGTGTGAGTTCGCATTCATTTTGTACTTGAAGCATATTGTATTGGGGAGCGCGATGCATGTCATCATTTTTTATTTTGCGATAATTAAGCCATTTCTTAATCGATTTTATTAAAAAAAACTATGATCTATTGAACATGCTCTAATTTGCTATTGAAAACTGCATTATGGTAATACTTTTACTACAGCTCATAAAGTAGTTAAATTTCTGAAGCTCCATCCCTCCCAAAACTGATCTATCGGTCTAATCAGCATATTTCATGACCTGAATTATTTTTTGCTTCAGGTCGATGAATATCATCGCGGCAACAAGAAAGCAATCAACAGGTTGATGGGTGACGTACAGAAGGAGACACGAGGTAGGGTGGAGCCAAATATCGCCATGGCAACACTCAAACAACTGCTCGAGTCCAGATGACATCTAGCATAGCTAAGACATCGTCCAGGTTGGTTTTAAAAGACTCCTAGGAGGGTACGTCTCAAAGAGATGTTGCTCACCTAGTATGGAACTGTGCCTGTTGTTATATGAACTTGATATAGCTGATGGGATTTGGTCTTCAATCGCTTAAAGAACTAATGCTGAGAGTTGATGAAGGCCGTCATGAGGAAAGAAATCGGGACATTTTATTGGCAGATTAATTTTCCGTGAGCCAGGAACAATCCGGAAAACTCGCAGAACATTTTTTACCCTACTGAGCTGCACTCAACCCAGGTGAGGTGAATTGGTACCTGGTAGGAATATATATTCCTTGAAATGCCAAGTAAGCTGGTGTACGACGGGCTAAAGTCAGGGTAATAATAATGCAAAGCGCCTTGAGCTCAGCAGAGTGGATATGTGTGTTATATATAAATTGCATCTATGATTATTATCATTATTAAAGAGAAAAAGATGAGTTTGCATGAACCAAGAACAATCTGTATGTAATGCCATCATTTTGAGCCAAAGATAGTGAAAGGGATGAATTTACACTAGCCAAGAACATTCATTTAATACTATCAGTAGAGAAATTTCCATGGAAAAGAATATTTTGTGGAACCACTTTTAGCAACAGAAAGTGAAAGGAAGCTGACCCTGAAAAGATATCTTAAAAAAGGAAGCAACAACTAGTCATTACTGTTTGGTTTATTAGGCACTTTAGGCCAAAGTTGTGATCTAATTTTTGTCAATTTGCTAGGTTATTTATTCCCTTTTCATCTGATAACTTGCTGATTTCAATGTAAATGTTATCATGAAAATGCAACATTTTGATAGAAATTGAATAAAGGCATGAATCTTTTCCAAGGAAAAAACAATTGCACTCGTACTTGACCAAGGCTTGTGTTTGTGAATTTTTGCAATTTCTCTTCCTCACTTCTTCTATGGTTGACATAATTTGCTTTGACAAATTTGCATGATCTCTTTCAATTAAACACAACATAATTCATCCACACTGTGCTGCATTCAACCCAGATGAGGTGAATGGGTGCCGTTAAGAAGACATTCCTTGAATGCAGTGAGCGCCAAATGGTAGCCATGTTATTGCCGGGTAATAATGCAGAGAGCGCTAAGAAATACTTTGTATTAAAGCCCAAGTAAAGTTTTGGTAAATGTGAGTATTTTTATCGTCAAATATTGTCCTCAAATCTATGTAAAATGAAACATAATATCATGAAGATGTTGTACAAAAGATTGTACAAAAAATGAACAAGTTTTTGAAAAGTTATGAGCTAAAATGTGCAAAATATTTCAGCGTCGTGTCCCCCGACACTAATTCAATATTTTCTTTCTTGATAAAGGACAACTTCTCATGCACAGAATTGGATGAAAATTTCAGAATTTATTCTTTGTGTATACCTTTTTATCATGCTTTTATCAAATCTTGGAAATAACTTTGTATATGCCCGATATTGTTATAACCAAGAGAGGGTGCTAAATACGACTTAACGGTCATATTCAAATTTTCAAAAGAATCAGCTCGTAGAAAAATACGTTATGGTCTCAAAATGTGTATAAGAATTATATGTCATGATAAATATCCCCAAAATTCACATTTCTTAATCTTTATCAAAACTATACTTGGGCTTTAAGCGCTATGTTGTTTAGCATTATTATTATTATAATTATAAGTCCCTTTTTCTCAATAAGAAGCACAATTCTACATGATGGTTTCTGTAACCTAAAGAAATTGATAGCTTGTGTTTATATATATATTATCCATTAATTTATTTTTTAGTAAACACACATCATATGGGGAAATGTCGCTTTGCATAGGCTACAATGGTCCTGTATAATTGTGTAGATTAAGGCATGTTTTTAGGTTGCCCATTCAACCATTTGTGCCTTTATTTTGCATGCATTCGAACCTCGTTACGTATAACAAGGTATTTGGAACCTCAGAAGTATCACTTTAGATTGAAACCTTGTTATTTCATGACCAAAATACCCCCCCACAAAGAAAAAAAAAGATTGGGGTCATGGAAATTATCTTGTTGTCAGTAATCTTTATGACAAAGTCCTATTTATTTGCCAATGTATAGTTCAGTAAAAAAAAAAAAAGAGAGAGGCATACTGATTACCCCTCCCCCACTTAGAGATGCTGAAAAGAAGATAATTTTTTAAAAACGTTTTTAGGTAGAAAGAGTTACATAGATTGAGAGAAAGTGGGAAGGTTGATGAATACTATTAATCATACTTCTATCAAATACCAAAATATGCTCATTAGTGCTATGGTATAAAACTTGAGTTTATTCATTTGCATTCCATCAAAATGTGACCTTTGATCTCTGCATGTGACAAGCTTATAGACAAAAGGGCTAGGTGCATATGCAATCAAATTTGATTTGTTCATATACAGCTCATTATTTATCTTGTCCTATACGTTTAAAATGCACTTCTGAATCTATTGTAACTAGTGAGAAGGAAATATTGGTTCTTCCATAAACGCCTGTACAAGCTTGCAGAATTTTCCCGCAAATGGGCCTAACCCCTTTTGCAACTAAGTTATTCATATATAGGCTATAGGAATTACAACACTGGAATGTATAATACATGTAATTTGCTTTCTAAAACAATCATTTCATTCTGAGGCTATGTTTTCACTAAAGTGTGTGTGGGGGAGGGGCACTCCAGTTACCCCGCCCCATTAGTTGGTGCTATATGGGTGATTCCATATACAGTATAAGTGAGGGGGCCAATTTGTGTCCCAGTTTGGTAATCATCATCTTATCTTGGCTCTGTGGGCTAGGTGAAGATACAAACAGTGTAATGAAATTCTAGGCTGATTCTAAACCTGATATTACATGTACATCCTTTATTGAATACTCATATTATTTCTTTTTTCTCCAAGCCCAAGAGGTCAAGAAAAATATATGGGCTCGCCATAACTAGGACACCAAAATATGTCACTATTTGGCCCCCTCATTTATGGAATCACCCATATGCACTTCTCAAGTGAGAAGATAACAGAATGGATTTAATTTAGGAAAAAAAAAACATTTCACTGATTATATTTATCGCTCAATATATGCAAGGATATCTCTTCCTTTGAATAGGTATTAAGAGTGCATAAACTTTAATACACAATCTTTCGATTTTCAGCTCCTCTACTGCTTAAGACTTTTCATGGCCCCTGATAATTTTCATGAAATACCATATTAAATAATATACTGTACTTTATATTTAAAAAAATGATGCAGTTTCATGATATACACATTAGCTACAACAGACTCCTAAAGGTATTATGTACGGATGATGAATCATGGCAAAACTGATTAAAAAATATACCACAGTTTTGATATCTTAGAAACTATAAATATCTGACAGAGTTTGACATAGTAAAATAAACATATGCTACCCCAAAAGAGTAGAAATAGATCAGCAATCTGAAAGCACATGGTTTGGGGCCATGAATGCGATCATGCTCTACTTGCCGAAGTGCAGTGCAGAGATTTATCCATACAGGGTGCGTAGCTTGGAGACTTGAGCGATCAGCTGGTTGCTGAGAAATAGTCAGTTTTAAATTACTTTTATCTTGAAATATACAGGATCAGTACATTTAAGCTGATCAAATTTAGGTGATTCCTGTTTTCGCCTATGGTTTATAATAATTTAACAATGCACTGGTTGAATCAGCTTAATTCTATTTTGATTCTCGACAATGTTAGTCATTGCATTTAAAATTGTTATCTCTATTCTGTTGCATAATTCATTATTCCACTATCTTCAGTGCAACCTTCTTTTCACGGTGCCTCATGAGACATTCAGGTTTTTATACCCATAGATGAGGTCTTTCTTGATAAAAGCTTTGTAGCTTGGTGTCGGATTCTGATCGTTCGATATGAGAGGGGTTTCGACATTTATATCTGCACCATTGCCACCTTGAGCGCCATCCGATGGATCTGGAGGATGCTCTCCTGCAGGACCGTCTCCACCATGAGGAACTCCCACTGGTGGATCCTCTGCTGCTGGAGGGCCTATTGGTGGCGGGTATCTTACAGGAGGTTGGGTTTCTCCCACGCAAATCCGATGAAGCTTTTTTGTGATCACTGCCATCAAGACAAGGAAGAAGACTCCACCCACTGCGATGCCTGCTCCCATCGCAATAGTCAGCGAATTAGTCGATTCGCTGACATCAACCTCGTAGAAAAATCCTTGTGTGCCGTCAGTGGAGAGGCAGGTGTATCTCCCAGAGAGTTCAGTGGTGGTCCTCCAGATGACCAAGGAATTGCTGTTGGTCAAGCAGAAGGGGTCTTGACAGTCACCGGGTTCCTGAAACTGACGCCCTAGAGGAGTCATCCAGGAAGCACCGGGTAGGGAGCAAGCGAGCTCTAGTTGCTTCCCCGGTTCCACGGACAGAACTGTGTTGTTTGGTCGGCACTGTGGAAGGCCATCTCTGTAGACCTGCTCAAGCGTTTGGCCACGATACCCATCAGGTTTTAGGCATCGGCCATAACAAATGCCGGTTTCTAACCAAGTCCACATCCAGTTCAAGTGACAGTCACATCGCAGGGGGTTGTCATCGAGCGAGATGGTCACGTGACGAATACCTGCAAGGTCGCTCAGAAGGACCACAGGTTGAGGCATGCCCACGATGCTGTTGCCATCAAGAATGAGATTCTTGAAGTATCTCAATCCAGTGAATGCTTGTCGATCAACATGCGTGATTACATTGTCAGTGAAGTTTATTTGTTCCAACATTGGGGTGTGGCTGAAGGTCCGTGCTGTTATCCGGGCCAGTTTATTACCGGATAAATCAATCTGAAGAAGCCTTGCCAGATCCAGGAAATGCTCTTCCTTTATCTCTGTCAGGGCATTTCCCTTCATATTAAGATACATCAAACTCACCAAACCAATAAACGTCCCATTTTCCAGCGTGTGGATTCTGCATTTCCCGATGCCTTCAACCAGGAGATGAGTCAATTTGACAAGGTTTGAGAATATTTCAGTTTCCAGGATCTGCAGATTGTTGTCGTGCAAAACTAAGGTCACAAGAGTTTCCAGTCCACCAAATCCACCAGGCTGAACACACTGGAGGCCGGAGATATTGAGGTGCATTAGCTGGTTAAATTTCCGGAAATTGCCTTTCCTGAGGATAACCGTCTCGGAATAATCTAGCTCCAGACATACCACATTCTGGAGGATTCGCCCTGGAATGAGCCCATACTCGGGGCAGATACAAGCTTCCTTCAGCATCGAATCGACACTGGTCATCGCTGTACAGGTGCAGTATTTTTCACAAAGTGAGTACGATGTGCATAGCCAGGGAGACAGAAGGAAGAGGGCCAAAAGAGCCACATGGTGACGGTTGATTCCAAGGTGTATCAGGCTAGCCATGATTATCTGCACTGGTGTTGGGTTTGGTTTTAGGCTGTGAATAAACAGATAGATAAGAAATCCAATTCAGGTTCATTTATACAAGTTTTGTTGTCAGTGTTGTTCCATAAGAAAGCAGGGAGGAACGAAAATGAGGGCTGTTAAGAATATGTTGTTGTTTGTGCTGTGTAGTGAAAAGTCTGAATATCACTACAAAACAAGAGATCGAGGGAGAGATAGCGGGACCAAGAGTGGGTTGTAAAACGTGTATCAATTATCATTCAAATTCAAATATGTAGCGGCCAGGGAAAGAAGAGAGAAAAGGGACCGACCTTTACGGACCTCACCTCAACGGAACTTGCCCTACTATTGAAAGAAATATTGTATAAGAATATGTCTACCCTATCCAAAGTGGCTGGGAAAGAGGAAGTATTTAGAGCCTCCATTTTTCATTGGACACAATTACGCCAACAGGTGTGATGACAGTGCAAAAATTGTATTTCAGAGACCCCCTTCCCCCCCCCCCCCCCCCCCCCCCCCCCCCCCCCCCCCCCCTCTCGCCACAGACGTTCCCTACTTCAGTAAAATGTAAGAATACATTACGTTAAATTATATTACATTGCAAATCGAGAAACCAGTGACACAAAGTCGTTCCTCCATCTTTGATGAGAATGAGGCATCGGTGCATAATGTTCAGAAAAATGTGTCTTGTGTAAGAATTAACATAGAATTAAATGTTTCTTATCATGAAGAAAACATATTGTTCTTTTTTATTATACGCTGAGCAATGTGAAGAAAATTTCTTTGAATATATTCTTCTAAAAAGGTCAAATTTGTGTTAAATGACGTTTCGGGTATCTGACTCCCCGAAATACGCACCACTGAAAAGTCTCTCTTCATACTGATATTATTTATTTGGCAGGGATATTTCTCAATAAATTGTCTTCCTGTCGTAGCAAGAGCCGACATGATCAGAAAAAAACCCTGAGAGAATGAATACTTGCGAGGACACCCCCAGTGTTTTTATTTTGTAAATGTTTAGAAAGCATTTGCGGATAAGTGAAGGCCCATACGATGGCTTTGATATTATATTATCCATGTTGTCTATCATCCCATTCCTGTTGACGCTTGGGTCATAAAAAAAAGCTTACAGGATACGCATATGTGAATGGTTTTATTTCTTTTAAAGACAATATCCATCCATATCTGAACACATACATAAAAACTGCTGTATCGTTGAATTAGTTAAATGATTTGATGCCCTTTCCAGTACTTCAAAATACTGTTTTTGAGAGTCTGAAATCCCAACATTTACTAAGGCTCGGAGCTTCACTTGAAAACTCATTTTCTAGCCTTTGCGCCACGCCGCGCTTAAGCCCCGGTCACATAGGGCCCCGTAAGCAACACTATTCAACACGACTGTTTGTTATGAGGTAGTTAAATGTGAATTAACAAAGATTCGTGTTTCTTCCCGGCCTCTATGTGACCAGGGCCTTACAGTTGCGCCTCTATAGAGGGAGGATAACACAAGAGTTTGATAGAAATTGCTAGAAAATAAAGGACTGCTTTTAGTTATTATTCCTCATTATTGATGAAGATAATGTTTTTGAGAGTTTGAAATGTAAACTATTTCTACAGCTCGCTTAGGAGCTCATGCAGTTACTTCCTCGTAAAGTGAAGGACCGACATCATGAAATAGTAAGCATAAAACTTGAATGAATAAAATGAATAGAGATATTAAAGACAAATTATACATCATTCAGATTCAACAAGCTAGGGCCCCGACCCAGGCTGAAATATTGCGCTCCCACCCCAACAAAAAATATGGCTAGCCCCATTCATCATTTTATTACTATTTTGTTAAAGATTCGACAACCTCACAATGTAAAACGGAAATGGATGTAAGTATCGATCCATACCGACACTTTTAAAAGGCGGAAGTAAAAGTACAATGATATGTTTGGGCATACCCGAAAAATAGATATAGGGCTGATATTAGGGGGTGGTAATAAAGGAATGCGAAAATAATTGTCTGTACATTCATGTTTATTATGTCCTAAGAAGTAGACTCCTATTTTTTTTCGATGACGGGTACGCCCCCACTCCGCTGCGACTTCGCCTCCAAAGATCGACATGTGGCTTTTTCTTTGGGGGGGGGGGGGGGAGGGGGGTAAATTTTGATCTGCTCCCTCCCCCTGTGTGTGTGTTATGCGCTAAGTAAATTCAACTAGACAGCCAATACTCCGTTTCCCGTTTCGGGCGTTACATAGTTTCTACGGGCCTCTAGCTATTATGACATCCTTTAAAAAAATGATGAAGAAGAAAGGAAACGAATGATTTTGTTGCTCCCTGGCTATGAAAATCGAATTCAGCAAGGCGGCTTTTAGTTTCACGATGTCAAAATTTATATTAAAAAATGGAAGTAGAAATACCTGTTTTTAACAAATAATAAAAATATTGAAAGTACAAACAATAGAGTTTCCAAAAAAAAATGAGCAAGTGGCATCTACTCACCTATAAGAAACAACGAATAGCTAGCGTAGCCGGCTACCGGCATGTATTCCAAATGACAATTGGAGCAAATTATTTGTTATATATCCGTAATTTTCTGACTGCACACAATCATCCTGATCATATTGGTCTGTCTGAATGTGTTTGTTGGTTTCCGCAGGCGGGATGCCATCGAGTCGAAGCCCGCGAGTACGGTATTTACAGCCATACAGGTCCGTCGTCAAATTCGTCAATTTCGCAAAAAAAATATGCGAATTATTTTTTTTAAATATTTATAGAATATGCGAATTATTTCGCAAATATGTTTGCAAACTTGTTTGCAAATTATTTTGCAAATTATTTCGCGAATTATTTTGCGAATTATTATGCAAACTTTTTTGCAAGTATTTTTGCAAAAATATTTGCAAATAAGTTTACAAAAATATTTGCAAAATAATTCGGGAAATTATTTGCGAAATAATTTGCAAACAAGTTTGCAAACAACAAATTGAACACATTTCAAAGTGTCTTTCCAGGCTTCCATACCATCGAGAGCACGCTCACAAGACCTGTGAAGTGACTGGGATTTCCCCATCTTGGTGTTTTCCATCTCTTGAGCACTCAGTAGAGTGGATACGTGCGCTACGTGCAATATATAAATTGCATCTATTATTATATTAGCGTATCATATTGGCGTAGATAATCCAGTAGGATTGATAAACGCCCCTAAACCTCAACAACAACAACATATTTCTTTTGCGAAAGCCGAGTATATCTTTACAGAATTCCGAAAAATTAATTAATTAATTCTTAATTGTAAATATCAAACATTGTGTGAGTGTTCAATTCTATTTCGCTGTTCAATCATTCATTTCTCGTTATATGTATTTTTGTATTGTATATCTGCAATTCGGCCGCGAAAGATATTGTGATTTTAAACCGTTTTAAATAAATATATAAATAAATAAGAATAGGCCTATGGTGGAACAGTATCATTCGAGTGAAAGATATCATAATTTCACGTATATCCACATATTTTGATCGAGTACATGAAATACTTTTCTAAATTGACAAGAATGATTTTGTCATAATACTTATGAAAGATTTTGATCAAAGTGCGGCACAAAATGTAAAAATAAATATCATATGACAAAAGTAAACAATTCGTGGAAATTTGACAATAGATTTTTTGTGTCGAGTGTTGATACTGTAATTTGGTCAGATACGTTTAATGATTTTGATAAAAATGCAGATCAAATAAATGAATAAATATCATATGATAAAAATAAACAATTTGTGGAGATTTAACATTATGTGTGCCAAGTGTTGGTACTGTATTCAAACAGAACGCGATAAGATTGTCGGGAGTTCGTTCGCGGCTGGAGATAGTGGGGCGGAATGGATAATTTACAAAACTAGAGGGGAACTTGTGTTGTCAGTAATATATACGAGGAACAAACTGAAAAAAAAGTTGCAAAATCGGATAATCCGTTAAAAAATCTATGAATTTCCATAATCAATTGAAAGGGGTAGCGGTCATCCTTTTGCTCGAACTACCCACTCTACACCGTAGAATGATATTTATATTTAGTTTTTTCAATCTTTTTTTTTTTTTT
>BQKZ01003847.1:48617-58785 GCA_036244855.1 Temnopleurus reevesii
GGGGGGGGGGGGGGGGGTCAATTTTCTCAAATTTAAGTGGTGCAAATATGTATTCTAAATCTAGATTTAGATTTAGAATTACATTGTAGGAGATAGTTATTATTAACTGAGTTATATATTAATTGTTATTTCTTATTTCAGGTGTGACTCCCATTCAGCTGACCATGCCTGCTCTGTCACCAACCATGACGGAGGGCACCATTGTTTCATGGCTCAAATCAGAAGGTATGCTAATGATCTAGAGTGAATTGGGTACTTTGCTTCAATTTGGTAGTCTAAAACTTTTATAATAATTGAATAAGGAATGTACTACATAGTTGCTTGCATGGTAAACAGTTAGAAAAACATTCAAGTTTGAGTACTAACCTTTTTGGAAGAAAAGAATAGCACTCTATTTTAGATCATTTCTTAGGTTCCTTTCTTTGCAAAGTTCTTGATATTGTGGTACTCAAAAGGCTTTATCTCATGTATAAACATTTTTCCTTCATATTCTCATGTTAAATTTCACTGCAATATTCAGCTAATATATCAAATTTGTGGTGGTTTAAAACTTACTGTGATAAATCACACAATGCAACCATTTTATGAGTTTTATTTATGGTCCTTTCCTGGTTCCCAACATGAGAATCTATGAACAATGGTTCTGGATATGGTGGTTAACACATTTCAAATCGATTAGTCTTGTACCAAATCAAACTCGCAAGGAGCTCCAAAAGTGATGCAGTTTGGAGAAGGAAAGAAAAGAGAAAAGAAAGGAGAATGAGGAATAGGAGATGAAATGAAATTCCATGTCTTTTGGTTATTATTTTTTTTGTGCATCAGTGTCCGTATGTGAGGATGCACCAAAGTATATAATTCAATTCAATTCAATTCAATTTTATTCACATCTCTTTAAAAACACATAAAATAACAGATTAAAAGCATGAAAATAACACAAGACAAAAAAGAATTATGAAGAAGAAAAAAAAGTGAAGTGTGGAGGATGTGGGGGATTAACAAAGGCCCTTGGCCTGTCAAAGGTTAATCCCCAAATTTACCACACTTCAAAGAACATTACATAAAATTACACTAAAAATAACATTAAATATACAACAGGTATACAAATCAAAAGGCAAACAACAAACGAACAACAAACGAGGCAAAATTGCACTTAGATTATTAAATAATAATAATAATAATGAGGCTACTCTGCTTGCAAAAGAAATAATTTGTAGTGTCTCTTAAAAGAATAAATATTTGAGCTGTTTTTCAAGGTTTGTGGCAATAAATTCCATAGCTGAGGCCCTGTGAAACTAATTGTTGTTCTGGAGAAGTTGTAGCGGCAAAAGGGTATGCTCAATTTGTTTGAGTTTCTGGTATTATATTTATTGTTTTTGTAATTATATTAAAAATATTCATCACAGTTAGGGGGTATGATTTTTTTAAAGTAAGAAAACATAAAAGATGCAATCTGTAATTTGTTAATGTTATAAACGTTCAACAATTTTAGCTTTTTAAATAAGGGTTGTATACAAAACCTGAACGAATAAAATGTAAGGAGACAACAAAGCCAAATTTTAATTCATTCAGATTCAACAATTATTTTGCGTCCTTCCCAAGGAGCTGACAAACAAAAAAAAGTGGACACTCAGCTAAATTTTTTGCAACCCCCACTACCGCCCCCCCCCCAACAAACACCCTGACTTGCCTCACTCATCATATACTATTTTGGAAAAGATTTTATAACTTCACAGCAATGGAAATGGATGTTCATGTAAATCCATCACTTTTGAATGGCGGAAGTAAAAGTGCAATAACATGCAAGTTTGGGCGTAGCCCCCCCCCCAAAAAAAAATAATAATAGGACAGATATTCAGGTGGATGATATCAGAGGAACGAGAAAATAATTGGATGCACATTCATGATTTAGTACGATGAAAATTGTTCAATGTGGACATGGAGAAATGTCACTTTGATGCCCCAATACTTCCCATTTTCTCAGAGAGTGCCCACCCCACCCCCGATCCTCCGCTACGACTTCGCCCCCAAAGATCGACATGCGGCCTATTTTGCACCACGCTTTTCTAGAAATCTACATCCCCCCTCCCCGTGTGTTTGTCATGCGCTAAATAAATTCAATCAGGAAGTCAATACTCGCCGTTTTCACATTTCGGGCGTTACTGAATTTTAATTTACTGGCCTCGTTGAGTAGGACCTCCTAAAAAAAGAATATTAGATTGAATAAAAATGACGAAGAAAGAAAGGAAACGAATGTTTTTGTTGCTCACTGGCTATGAAAATCGAATTCAGCAAGGCGACTTTTAGTTTCACGATGTCAAAATGTATATTGAAAATTGAAGTATAACTATAACCTATAATAAATGAACTTGAATTCATTCAAACAATTGAGCTTCCAAAAATCGGGCAGGCGGGAACATGATCTACTCACCTATAAGAAATAACAAATAGCGTAGCCGGTTACCGGTATGTATTCAAAATGACAATTGGAGCAATTTTTGTTTATATTTCCGTTATTTTCTGACTACACACAGTCATCCTGATCACATTGGTCGATCTTTCTGAATGTGTTTGTTGGTTTCCGCAGGCGGGATGCCATCGAGAGCACGGTCACAAGACCTATGAAGTCACTGGGTTTTCCCCATCTTGGAATTTTCCATCTCTTATATTTCTTTTGCGAGAGCCGAGTAGATCTGTACAGAATTCCGAAAAAAAATTAATACATTCTTAATTAATTAATTCTTAAGTGTAAATATCAAATCAAGTTTTTAATGTATACCCCTACATTTTGTGAGTGTTCAATTCTATTTCGCTGTTCAATCATTCATTTCTCGTTATATGTATTTTTGTATGTATATCTGCAATTCGGCCGCGAAAGATATTGTGATTTCAAACCGTTTTAAATAAATAAATCAATCAATAAAAATAGGCCTATGGTGGAACAGTATCATTCGAAGACGAGTGAAAGTTATCATCATTTCACGTATATCCACATATTTTCATCGAGTACATTAGATATTTTTCTTACTCGACAAGAATGATTTTGTCATAATACTTATGAAAGATTTTGATCAAAATGCGGCACAAAATGTATAAATAGATATCATATGACAAAAGTAAACAATTCGTGGAAATTTGACAATAGATTTATTTGACAATATGTGTCGAGTGTTGATACTGTAATTTGGTCAGATACGTTTAATGATTTTGATAAAAATGCAGATCAAATAAATGAATAAATATCATATGATAAAAATAAACAATTCGTGGAAATTTAACATTATGTGTGCCAAGTGTTGGTACTGTATTCAAACAGAACGCGATAAGATTGTCGGGAGTTCGTTCGCGGCTGGAGATAGTGGGGCGGAATGGATAATTTACAAAACTAGAGGGGAACTTGTGTTGTCAGTAATATATACGAGGAACAAACTGAAAAAAAAGTTGCAAAATCGGATAATCCGTTAAAAAATCTATGAATTTCCATAATCAATTGAAAGGGGTAGCGGTCATCCTTTTGCTCGAACTACCCACTCTACACCGTAGAATGATATTTATATTTAGTTTTTTCAATCTTTTTTTTTTTTTTNAATAATCTGAAGCTGAAGTTGAATAAAATATCCGCATTTCAAAACCAGGAGCCAGGAGCCAGAAAGGGTCTTCATTATCCTCTTCTTTTTAAGGCGTCTTAAAGGGGAACAATCCCTGGAGTCATCGTGCTCTCATAGAATGAAGAAAACTCAAATGAACAAACTGAAAAATTTAGCTAAATCGGATGACCCGTTCAAAAGTTACGAATTTTCAAAGTCACAGAGATTTGACGATCACTGCCGCTCATGGGGATCCGTGCGCTCGGCAACACCGACTGAATCTGTGACGTCATGTCGGACAACTCATCATTCACTTTGTACATAGAATAAAAAAAAAATGAAGATTAATATAAAATTTAGAGAAAGGCTGCAACATCATTCTTCTCAAGATACATGCAGAATCAATACAGAAATGCTATACCCCAACCCAAAATTGGCATTTTGTTGAATTTTATGACAAAAAGGCGAAAATGTGAAATTTTGTATACAGAGTGAATGAGGAGTTGTCCGACATGACGTCACAGATTCCGTTGAATTTGCCGATCGCACAGATCCCCATGAGCGGTAGGGATCATCAAATCTCTGTGACTTTGAAAATGCATAACTTTTGAACGGGTTGTCCGATTTTGCTCAAATCTTCACAGTTTGTTCATCTATTTTTTCTTCAGTCAATGACAGCGCGATAATTCCAGGGATTGGTTTCCCTTTTACTTCCGCGTGCCACCCCTCTTAACACAGACACAAACATCGATACGTCTATATTAAGAGGGCGCCACAAGAAGTTAATGTAAGACTTCTTACAAGAAGAGGATAGCTAAGACAATTTCAAGCGGTAGACTCCAACTTAACAAAAAACAACTATTAAATCATTTCGACCTATATCAACCCTGTTAGGCCCTTATTCACATGCATTCTCTATTAAACACAGATTTAGAATTGTGAAGATTCATCAATATATATGAAAAACAAAGTGTTTTCGTGTCTTTTGATAAAATTACATCTGTGACGTATTGGAGGGAGATATAACAAAACAAATAGTAATATAACTAATACCAGCATATTTTATATAATCATTTTTATTAATGCATAATACACCGACCGTTACAATAACTGTGTTTTTACGAATGTACATTTTGTCAATTTCAGAACAGACATATTTTACGACCAATATGCGGCAATCATCTTGGCAACTAAATTGTACAACAGGGATTTCTGGACAACAAAATGTAATGTTATATTTTCTTTCTGAGGATGAAAGGGACAATATCTATTGATCAGCAGCTAAATAACATAGAACAACACTGATTTATATTATTTGTAAAGTTCAATGCTTTACAATTAAAAAAATAAATTAGAATCAATCGCAAATAAAACTTCCCTACACCACATTTAAAGACTTGGTCTGCACCAGAAATCTTGCTTAGAGTAAAAGCAGAAAATGCAGACGAACAGATCAAAATAAGTTTGATATAAATAAGACAAGAAATAAGAAAGTTATAGTATTTCAATGATAAACTATTGAACGGTGGTTTTCATAAATTACTGTACAGCATTGATTTTAACACGTGGCTTTCGGTCATGACATATGTAATGCTCTGGTTTGTGTCAACAAACTTATTATAATTTATTGTTTTTAAGAATATATTTTACTCCATATCCGGTGTGTTCGTAATCTGCATATAGGCGGAAATTCATCCCAGTTCCAACATATTCTATTTAAGGGTGCCTGAAATCGCCTACTCCACAAATTCATCCCGCCATATAGCGAACATTGTGAAGAATTGAAGCCGAAGAGTTTCTCATGCACATGGAAGTCTGTAATACAACATAAAAGTTATCCGGTGTATTCGTAATCTGCGTATAAACCGAAATCCATCCACGTTCCTTAACGTTCTCTTTCAGCATGCCCAACGTAGCATCTTCGTTAAGTGTATCTCTCCATGATATGTGAAAATTGAATCCTAAGTTTATCTTTCTTATTCAATAGAAAGTCTATAACACAACATAAAAGTTATCCGGGGTATTCGTAATCTGCGTATTACCTGAAATCACTCCGGGTTCCTTCATATTCTCTGTCAAGGTCCCTAACGTAGTATCTTCGTTAAGTGTATCTCTCCATGATATGTGAAAATTGAATCCTAAGTTTATCTTTCATTTTCACAAGAAAATCTATAACACGACATAAAAGTTATCCGGTGTATTCGTAATCTGCGTATAAACCGAAATCCACCCAAGTTCCTTAACGTTCTCTTTTAGCGTGCCCAACGTCGCATGCTCCTTGAACGTATCCCTCCACATGGCCAGCATGGTGAAGACTTGGTGCTGCAGATTGCCTGACTGCTTGACCCTGGCGAGTTGTTCTCTGGTCATTCCGAGTCTCACGCCGAGTTCGGGATAGCGGTCACCGATTAGGGTGGACAGTGTGATCAGTTTCCGGTCACTCAGGATACCTGCAGAGGGAAAATTAATCATTATTATTATTAATATTATTCATTCAGACATCAAAAAGTTTCCAACAGTAAATATGACAAATGTGAACATTTATAAAATGTACATCGTATGTGTAATGTATGTATCAACTATTAATCTAACTTAAGTAAAGTATGATCTCTGCTGACAATACTGAATATAAATTGTACAAATATGCTATCAGTGCATTGGTCAAAAGTGAAACTGATATTAAAGACATTCATTCACTGCATCTCATTGAGTCAATTCTTTTTGCTTGTCACACATAGTTACCAGTGTCCCACTAAGTCCCACAAAAATGCATGTGTTTTGCATGGGCATTGGTGGGACATGGTGGGAAACAGTAAACTTTATTTCTATCCATATTGTAGTTTATAAAGACATCACAGTATGAATTCCATGTTCATAATCACTAAAATTATCAAGTTGGCAACACATTAAAGAATTGAAAATCACTTGTTTTGCAAGCAAATAGGGTATCTTCAACTTTTTAATACACTTTTTAATAGTGGACAGTCAATTTGGTAGTACATCATATTAAAAGTTAAAAAAGAGAAGTAAAAATTGTATTGTGGCTCATTTGCACAAGAAATGAATATTGAGTTTGAAGGAAAATAATTCCTGTCCTTAATGTGTTAATAGATAGATCCAGGATACAAAATGGATGGTGTGGAGGGGGGGGGGGATTGATTGATTGATTGATTTTATTTCCGATATACCATAAAAAAAAATACAATACATATATACACGATATGACACAGGATTAAAAAAAGAGAATATCGGATGGATCGCCCATTTCAGAGCCATTATTAAAATGGCTCTGTTCTTCCATGGGGTCCATGAAATATAACAATCAAATATAAATAATACACAACAATAAAATTTACACATAAAATGAAACGCAAAGTACATGTTAAATAAATACCATAAAAATAGAACTGCATAAAATAACGAATTACCTAAAAATACATAAAGAAACCCTACTTATCCTATATCAATTACCCCCCCCCCCCTTCCACCCAGGCCTTTAATGAAAACAATTTGTAGATTACGTTAAAAAGAAAAAGAAAAATCAGGAAAGCTGAAATGACACATATTCGTACTAACTATTGCACTTCAGTAAAGACTATTATTGCATTTAAATATTAAAGATGTGACATATTGAAACAAAACCAGAATGATTAAGACACTTCGAGACTGCAATTTCAGAAATATTAATTGCCGAGCAACAGAACATTAACAAACTTAGAATTGCAAAATATAAGATGAATCTCGGAACCCTGAGCCGAAGTAATCCCCGCAAACTCTTTGTCAAAGAGTTTGCTGCATGAGCAGCACTCCTCTATATATGTTTAACAATCGGGGTATGGAATATAATAATATTGTCATTATCAGAATGCAAAAAAAAAAAACCCCTCAGTATTCAATTTTGAACTAGCCAATACAGCATTGTTGTTGTTGTTGTTTTTGGATTTAACAACAACAACAACAATGCTGTATTGGCTAGCAAAGATCGAATTTTTAAAATGGATCTGCAGAGCTTGAAGATTTTCGACCCGGCATTTTTATTATTGCGGCTGCTACCATGCACCACTTCCCATCCCATGGCGGGCCACTAAGCTGAGCCAACCGTACCGGTCTCCGTGTGAGCCTTGTGCTGGTTGAAGCTAGTGGCATTGGTATCGCGCAATAATTACTTAATAATCGTTTTATTATCTGCCTATTATCTAATAAAACACTAATTTATAACTTACCATCAAGATCATAGTATGATGTAACGTTCGTTGCCATCGTTGAAACAATACCAGTAACAAAATTAGCTCTAAAAATCAACCAGCAGAATTGTGAAAATACGAGTCACCTGTACGTTGTTTACCGTCGCTTTGCAACAACTGTGTTTACAAGTCTTTGTGATTAGACCCTTATATTTAATTAAAAAAAAATCATGTCTGTATTTTTAGTGAATACTTGTGCAAGCATCATAAATTACTCTCTTATCAAAATTAAGATAAGAATGATAACGTAGAAATGAGGATCTAAAAATAAGAGTTGAATAATACATCACAGAGGCAATCATGGTATTCCCATGAAACCGATATGCATCATAAAGACTCGAAATAGACTAATTATTGACCCGAAGCCCATAGCGGTATGTCGCTGTGCCGAAGCCCCGCCCTCCTTTTCTTTTTTCTTTTTCTTTTTATATTTATAGTCCCGCCCTCCCTTTTTTTTTTATTTTACACGACATATATCATTTATCTTTCTGGGTTTTTTTTTTTTTTTTGCTGAACATGATGACATATGCCTCCATGAAAAAAAAAACATCTGGATTTATGCTGTATGACTGAAAATTTGTATTGCTATGTGAACTGATATATTAAATTAAAATACATTAATTCATTTCATTTTTTTTCTTTACGGAATCATGAATATAAGCAATCGCTAATGAGCTCACATAAGCAACCGAATGAAACTAATTTATCATACTTTTACACACTGTTGTTTTCATTCATATATCCGTTTTCCTCTACCACTGCAGTCATGTGGTGAACTTGAAGTCTGAGGTTCTAGTCGAGGATAATAAAGATGGTGATGATAATTATGATGATAATATTCATGATGGTAATGATGATGGTGGTGGTAATAATGATGGTGGTGGTGGTGATGATGACGATGATGATGGTGATGATGATTAAAATATATGCAGGCGATGAGGGTAATGGTGAGAACGACGACGACGATGATGATGATGATGGTGATGATGATGATGATGATGATGATGATGATGATGACGATACATGTATTCAATTTAATTCAATGTTTATTAAAATATATCATAGCAGCCAGGAGGCTGAATTGTGACACATCATAAAATTAAAAAGACATTTAAAATACATAACAGCAGTTATCAGAATAGCATATAAGGCGATAACAACATATAAGACGATGTAATAATTAAAATATATTCCGGTGATGAGGGTAATGGTGAGGAGGATGATGATGATGACGATGATGATGATGATGATGATGATGATGATGATACATGTAATAATAATGATGATAATGATGATGGTAATGATAATGATGATTGCAATGATGATGATGACAGTGGGGGGTGATGATGATGATGATGATGATTATGATGATAGTTCAGGTTTTGATTCTCAGCGTGAAAGTAACTTTTGACACGCATCAACAGTATTGAGCCCACGGTCTATTGTCTGCTATTAAGTTATGGGCGTTAACCCCGTATCTCTTCCTCAATTCACAACACATCCATAACAACCCAACAGGTAAAAATCCTATTGTTTTGCATGCAGCTTATTCCTCAAAGTATTTATAGTGTAAAACAACCATGTTGTTGATTCCACACCGATTATATAAAATATTGGGCAACATCTGAGGCTAATTACTAGACTTTTAGGGGTTGGGGGTATAAAATCTTGTACCACTGGCGAGCTGACAAACAAACAAAAACAGCAACAAAGGGACAGTAAAAGAAGGAAAGAAAGGGGAAAAAGACAAATGTAAGTTTTGGGTTTTTGTCAAAGGATTTTGTTTTGCTGAAGCGGATCTCTTTTGGGCCTGGCTGGCTGGGGAGGAACCCGGGTATGCATCTAAAAATGGTAGAATAATTATTGTGTAGGTTATTATGTATTTTCATCAAAACCGAAGTATGATATACAATATTATGGGGTTTTTTAGCAAATAAATGTAATGAAATATCATTGGTATCAGTTTTCTTTTAACATGGTGATTGTTATAACACTGCTGTGGTATAGCATAATGTTTATTTTACACAATAACGTTTGAATTGGGGAAGTTATTTAGGCACTATTAAGATATCTATGAAAATGTAATAAAATATACCATGGACACTTTATTCCTGCGCAGTGTGCCTAGGTCATGTTTTTCATTTATTTTGTTTTTCAGCACTATAAACGTTGATTTTAAAGCATGATATATTCACAACTTAGTATACATACACCAATAACCTTTCAGGCAGCATTTAGGATCTGGTAGTTTGGAAACTTTGATATGCGAACAATGTTATGCAATATCTTAAAGAGTTGTGATAATTTTAACTCGTTTCTTAAAGGGGAACTACACTCAGA